>JAKWBO010000919.1:0-23417 GCA_034336685.1 Luscinia luscinia
CGCCGCAGCGGTAGACCTGGTGCGGCAGCGGTCTCAGCCTTCGCGCCGCGCCTGCGAGGTAGACCTGGTGCCGGCAGCCAGTCTCGGCCTTTCGCGCCAGTGCGCCAGGGTAGACCTGGTGCCGGCAGCCGGTCTCAGCCTTTCTCGGCCGGCCTCGGGGTGCACCTGGTTCCGGCTGCCGGTCTTAGCCTTTCGCGCAGCGCGCTAGATAGACCTGGTGCCGGCAGCGGTCTCAGCCTTTCGCGCCCGTCGCGGGTAGACCTGGTGCCGGCAGCTGGTCTCATCCTTCGCGCCGCGCCGCGAGGTAGACCTGGTGCCGGCAGCCGGTCTCAGCCTTTCGCGCCCGTCGCAGTGTGGACCTGGTGCCGGCAGCCGGTCTCAGCCTTCGCGCCCCGTCGCGGGGTGGACCTGGTGCCAGCAGCCGGTCTCAGCCTTTCGCGGCCGGCCTCGGGGTAGACCCGATGCCGGCAGCCGGTCTCAACCTTCGCGCCCGTCGCGTGGTAGACCATGGTGCCGGCAGCCGGTCTCGACCTTCGCGGCGGCCTTGGGTTAGACCTGGTGTTGGCAGCAGGTCTCAGCCTTCCGGCGTGCCGCGGGGTAGACCTGTTGCCCGGCAGCGGTCTCGACCTTTCGCGCCGCACGTGAGTAGACCTGGTGCCGGCAGCCGGTCTCAGCCTTTCGCGCCCCGTCGCGGGGTGGACCTGGTGCCGGCAGCGGTCTCAGCCTTTCGCGCCCGCGCCCGAAGGTAGACCTGGTGCCGGCAGCCGGTCTCAGCCTTCCGCGCCATGCCGCGGGGTAGACCTGGTGCCGGCAGCCGGTCTCAGCCTTTCGCGACCGGCCTCGGGGTAGACCACCAGTGCCGGCCAGCCGGTCTCAGCCTTTCAGCGTTGCCCAGCGAGGTAGACCCGGTTCCGAGCAGGTCTCAGCCTTTCTCGGCCGGCCTCGGGAGTAGACCTGGTGCCGGCAGCCGGTCTCAGCCTTCGCGCCGGCCGTGGGGTAGACCTGGTGTTGGCAGCAGGTCTCAGCCTTCCGGCGCCTCGCCGCAAGGTAGACCTGTTGCCGGCAGCCGGTCTCATCATTTCGCGCCAGCGCCGCGGAGTGGACCTGGTGCCGGCAGCCGGTCTCAGCCTTTCGCGTTGCCCGCGGGGTAGACCTGGTGCCGGCTGTTGGTCTCAGCCTTTCGCGCCCGCGCCGCGGGATAGACCTGGTGCCGGCAGTCGGTCTCAGCCTTTAGCGCCGGCCTCGGGGTATACCTGGTGCCGGCAGCCGGTCTCGGCCTTTCGCGCCGCGCCTCGTGGTAGACCTGGTGCCGGCAGCCGGTCTCGGTCTTTGCGGCCGGCCTCGGGGTTAGACCTGGTGTTGGCAGCCAGTCTCAGCCTTTCGCGCCCGGCGCGCAAGGTAGACCTGTTGCCGGCAGCCGGTCTCAGCCTTTGCGGCCCGGTCTCGGGGTAGACCTGGTGCCGGCAGCCGGTCCTCAGCCTTTCGCGCCGCGCCGTAAGGTAGACCTGGTGCTGGCAGCCGGTCTCAGCCTTTCGCGCCGCGCTGCGGTAGACCTGGCGCCGGCAGCCGGTCTCAGCCTTTCGCGCCCGTGGCGGTGTGGACCTGGTGCCGGCAGCCGGTCTCAGCCTTTCGCGTGCCGTGGCGGGGTAGACCTGGTGCCGGCAGCCGGTCTCAGCCTTTCGCGCCCGGCGCGCTGAGGTGGACCTGGTGCCGGCTGCGGTCTCAGCACTTCGCGGCGGCCTCGGGGTAGACCTGGTGCCGGCAGCCGGTCTCAACCTTCGCGGCCGCCGCGAGGTAGACCTGGTGCCGGCAGCCGGTCTCAGCCTTTCGCGCCGGCGCCGCGAGTAGACCTGGTGCCGGCAGCCGGTCTCAGCCTTTCGCGCAGTGCCGCGAGGTAGACCTGGTGCCCGGCAGCCGGTCTCGACCTTTACGCAGCCGGTCTCGAGGTAGACCTGGTGCCAGCAGCCGGTCTCAGCCTTTCGGCCGGCCTCGGGGTAGCACCTGGTGCCGGCAGCCGGTCTTCAGCCTTCGCGCCGCGTCGCGGGGTAGACCTGTTGCCCGGCAGCGGTCTCATCCTTTCGCGCCCGCGCGTAGGTAGACCTAGTGCCGGCAGCGGTCTCAACCTTTCGCGGCCGGCCTCGGGAGTAGACCTGGTGCCGGCAGCGGTCTCAGCCTTCGCTCGCGCGCCGTGGGGTAGACCTGGTGCCGGCAGCCGGTCTCAGCCTTCGCGCCTCGCCGCAAGGTAGACCTGTTGCCGGCAGCGGTCTCATCATTTCAGCGCCGCGCCGCGAAGTGGACCTGGTGCCCGGCAGCCGGTCTCAGCCTTTCGCGTCGCCCAGCGGGTAAGACCTGGTGCCGGCTGTTGGTCTCAGCCTTTCGCGCCGGCCATCGGATAGACCTGGTGCCGGCGGTCGGTCTCAGCCTTTAGCAGCGCCTCGGGTAGTACCTGGTGCCGGCAGCGGTCTGCAACCTTTCGGCGCCGGCGCGCATGTGTAGACCTGGTGCGGGCAGCGGTCTCAGCCTTTCCGCCGGCCTGGAGGTTAGACCTGGTGCCGGCAGCCGGTCTCAGCCTTCGCGCCAGCCGCGCAAGGTGAGACCTGGTGCGGCAGCCGGTCTCAGCCTTCGCGCCTCGCCGCGAGTGGACCTGGTGCGGCAGCCGGTCTCGGCCTTCGCGCCCGTCGCGAGGTAGACCTGGTGCCGGCAGCCGGTCTCAACCTTTACGTCCGGCCTGGGGTAGACCTGGTGCCGGCTGCCGGTCTCAGCCTTTCGGCGCCCCGCCGAGTAGACCTGTTGCGGCAGCGGTCTCAGCCTTCGCGGCCGGCCTCGGGAGTAGACCTGGTGCCGGCAGCGGTCTCAGCCTTTCGCGCCCGCGCGCAAGGTAGACCTGTTGCCGGCAGCGGTCTCAGCCTTCGCGCCCGGCGCGCGGGGTAGACCTGGTGCCGGCAGCCAGTCTCGGCCTTCCGGCGCCAGTGCCGCGGGGTAGACCTGGTGCGGCGGCGGTCTCAGCCTTTCTCGGCCGGCCTGGGGTGCACCTGGTTCCGGCTGCCGGTCTTAGCCTTTGGCGGCGCGCGCGAGGTAGACCTGGTGCGGCAGCGGTCTCAGCCTTCGGCGCCCCGTCGCGGTGAGACCTGGTGCGGCAGCTGGTCTCATCCTTCGCGCCGCACCATGGAGTAGACCTGGTGCCGGCAGCGGTCTCAGCCTTTAGCGCCCGTCGCGATGTGGACCCTGGTGCGGCAGCCGGTCTCAGCCTTCGGCGCCCGTCGCGGAGGTGGACCTGGTGCCAGCAGCCGGTCTCAGCCTTTCGCTGACCGGCCTCGGGGTAGACCCGATGCCGGCAGCCGGTCTCAACCTTCCGGCGCCCGTCGCGGGATAGACCTGGTGCCGGCAGCGGTCTCGACCTTCCGGCGGCCTTAGGTTAGACCTGGTGTTGGCAGCAGGTCTCAGCCTTCAGCGCCCGTGCCGCGGTAGACCCTGTTGCCCGGCAGCGGTCTCGGCCTTTCGCGCCGCACCATGGTAGACCTAGTGCCCGGCAGCGGTCTCAGCCTTTCGCGCCCGTCGCGGGGTGGACCTGGTGCCGGCAGCCGGTCTCAGCCTTCCGCGCCGCGCGCGAAAGGTAGACCTGGTGCCGGCAGCCGGTCTCAGCCTTTCGCGCCATGCCGCGGGGTAGACCTGGTGCCGGCGGCGGTCTCAGCCTTCGCGACCGGCCTCGGGGTAGAACACGGTGCCGGCAGCCGGTCTCAGCCTCTTCAGCGTTGCCCAGCGAGTAGACCCGGTTCGAGAGCAGGTCTCAGCCTTTCTCGGCCGGCCTCGGGGGTAGACCTGGTGCCGGCAGCCGGTCTCAGCCTTCAGCGCCCGCCCGTGGGAGTAGACCTGGTGTTGGCAGCAGGTCTCAGCCTTTCGCGCCTCGCCGCCAAGGTAGACCTGTTGCCCGGCAGCCGGTCTCATCATTTCGCGCCGGCCGCGGAGTGGACCTGGTGCCGGCAGCCGGTCTCAGCCTTTCGCGTTGCCCGCGAGTAGACCTGGTGCCGGCTTGGTCTCAGCCTTTCGCGCCGCGCCGCGCGAATAGACCTGGTGCCGGCAGTCGGTCTCAGCCTTTCGCGCCGCGCCTCGGGGTATACCTGGTGCCGGCAGCCGGTCTCGGCCTTTCGCGCCGCGCCGCTGGTGAGACCTGGTGCCGGCAGCCGGTCTCGGTCTTTCGCGGCCGGCCTCGGGTTAGAACCTGGTGTTGGCAGCCAGTCTCAGCCTTTCGCGCCCGCGCAAGGTAGACCTGTTGCCGGCAGCCCGGTCTCAGCCTTTGCGGCCGGTCTCGGGGTAGACCTGAGTGCCGGCAGCGGTCTCAGCCTTTCGCGCCGGCGCGCAAGGTAGACCTGGTGCCGGCAGCCGGTCTCAGCCTTCCGCGCCGCACCGTCGGTAGACCTGGTGCTGGCAGCCGGTCTCAGCCTTCGGCGCCCGGCGCTTCGAGAGTAGACCTAGTGCCCGGCAGCCCGGTCTCAGCCTTCGGCGCCCGTCGCGGTGTGGACCTGGTGCCGGCAGCCGGTCTCAGCATTCGCGCGATGCCGTCGCGAGGTGGACCTGGTGCGGCAGCGGTCTCAACCTTTCGCGGCCGGCCTACCGGGGTAGACCTGTTGCGGCAGCGGTCTCCAGACTTTAGCGGCCGGCCTCGGGGTAGACCTGGTGCCGGCAGCCGGTCTCAACCTTTCGCGGCCGGCCTCGGGGTAGACCTGGTGCCGGCAGCGGTCTCAGCCTTCGCGTTGCCCGCGAGCAGACCTGGTGCCGGCAGCCGATCTCAGCCTTTCGGCGCCCGCGCGCCGCGGTAGACCTGGTGCCGGCTGCGGTCTCAGCATTCGCGGCCGGCCTCGGGGTAGACCTGGTGCCGGCAGCCGGTCTCAGCCTTTCGCGCCCGCCGCAAGGTAGACCTGTTGCCGGCAGCCGGTCTCAGCCTTTCGCGCCGGCGGGGTAGACCTGGTGCCGGCAGCCAGTCTCGGCCTTTCGCGCCCAGTGCCGCGGGGTAGACCTGGTGCCGGCAGCCGGTCTCGAGCCTTCGCAGCCGGTCTCGAGGTAGACCTGGTGCCAGCAGCCGGTCTCAGCCTTTCTCGGCCGGCCTCGGGGTAGCACCTGGTTCCGGCAGCCGGTCTCAGCCTTTCGCGCCCGCCGCCGAAGGTAGACCTGTTGCCCGGCAGCCGGTCTCATCGCTTTCGCGCCGCGCCCGCGTGAGTAGACCTGGTGCCCGGCAGCCGGTCTCCAGCCTTTCGCGCCCGTCCGCGGGGTAGACCTGGTGCCGGCAGCGGTCTCAGCCTTTCGCGCCCGGCGGGGTAGACCTGGTGCCGGCAGCGGTCTCAGCCTTCGCGCCTCGCCGCGAGGTAGACCTGGTGCCGGCAGCCGGTCTCAGCCTTCTCGCGGCCGGCCGCGGGGTAGACCTGGTGCCGGCAGCCGGTCTCAGCCTTTCACGTTGCCCGGAGTGACCGGTTCGAGCGGTCTCAGCACCTCGGCTGGCCTCGGGCTAGACCTGGTGCCGGCGGCCGGTCTCAGCCTTCGCGCCAGCGCCGTGGGGTAGACCTGGTGTCGGCAGCGGGTCTCAGCCTTTTCGCGCCGCGCCGCAGGTAGACCTGTTGCCGGCAGCGGTCTCAGCCTTTCGCGCCCAGCGCCTCGGAGGTAGACCTGGTGCGGCAGCCGGTCTCAGCCTTTCACGCCGTGCCTCGAGGTAGACCTGGTGCCGGCGGCTTCGGTCTCAGCCTTTGCCAGCGCCAGCCGCCGAGTAGACCTGGTGCGGCAGCCGGTCTCAGCCTTTCGCGCCAGCCTCGAGGTGGACCTGGTGCGGCAGCCGGTCTACGGCCTTCGCGTCAGCGCCTGAAGTAGACCTGGTGCCGGCAGCGGGTCTCGGCCTTTGCGACCGGCCTCGAGGTAGAACCTGGTGCCGGCAGCCGGTCTCAGCCTTTCGGCGCCCGGCGCGCGAGTGGACCCTGGTGCCGGCAGCGGTCTCAGCCTTTGCGGCCGGCCTCGGGGGTAGACCTGGTGCCGGCGGCCGGTCTCAGCCTTTCGCGCCCGCCGCAAGGTAGACCTGTTGCCCGGCAGCGGTCTCAGCCTTTCGCGCCCGCGCGAGTAGACCTGGTGCCGGCAGCCAGTCTCGGCCTTCGCGCCGGCGCGCGGGGTGAGACCTGGTGCCGGCAGCCGGTCTCAGCCTTTCGCGGCCGGCCTCGGGGTGCACCTGGTTCCGGCTGCCGGTCTTAGCCTTCGCGCCGCGCCGCAGAATAGACCTGGTGCCGGCAGCGGTCTCAGCCTTTCGCGCCCGTCGCGGTAGACCTGGTGCGGCAGCTGGTCTCATCCTTTCGCGCCGCACCGCGGAGTAGACCTGGTGCCGGCAGCGGTCTCAGCCTTTCGCGCCCGTCGCGAGTGTGGACCTGGTGCCGGCAGCCGGTCTCAGCCTTTCGGCGCCCGTCGCGAGGTGGACCTGGTGCCAGCAGCCGGTCTCAGCCTTTCGCGGCCGGCCTCGGGGTAGACCCGATGCCGGCAGCCGGTCTCAACCTTCGCGCCCGTCGCGGGGTAGACCTGGTGCCGGCAGCGGTCTGCGACCTTTCGCGGCGGCCTCGGGTTAGACCTGGTGTTGGCAGCAGGTCTCAGCCTTCAGCGCCCGTGCCGGGGTAGACCCTGTTGCCCGGCAGCCGGTCTACGGCCTTTCGCGCCGCGCCGTAGCGGTAGACCTGGTGCCGGCAGCCGGTCTCGGCCTTTCGCGCCCGTCGCGGGTGGACCTGGTGCCGGCAGCCGGTCTCAGCCTTCGCGCCCGGCGAAAGGTAGACCTGGTGCCGGACAGCGGTCTCAGCCTTTCGGCGCCATGCCGCGGGGTAGACCTGGTGCCGGCAGCCGGTCTCAGCCTTTCGCGGCCGGCCTCGGGGTAGAACCACGGTGCCGGCAGCGGTCTCAGCCTTCGGCGTTGCCCAGCGAAGTGGAGCCCGGTTCGAGCAGGTCTCAGCCTTTCTCGGCCGGCCTCGAGGTGGACCTGGTGCCGGCAGCCGGTCTCAGCCTTTCGCGCCGCGCCGTGGGAGTAGACCTGGTGTTGGCAGCAGGTCTCAGCCTTTCGCGCCTCGCGCGCAAGGTAGACCTGTTGCCCGGCAGCCGGTCTCTCATCATTTCGCGCCAGCGCCGCAGGAGTGGACCTGGTGCCGGCTGCCGGTCTCAGCCTTTCGCGCGTTGCCCCGCGGGGTAGACCTGGTGCCGGCTGTTGGTCTCAGCCTTTCGCGCCGCGCCTGCGGGATAGACCTGGTGCCGGCAGTCGGTCTCAGCCTTTCGCGCCGCGCCTCGGGAGTATACCTGGTGCCCGGCAGCCGGTCTCCGGCCTTCGCGCCGCGCCTGCTGGTAGACCTGGTGCGGCAGCCGGTCATCGGTCTTTTGCGGCCGGCCTCGGGGTTAGACCTGGTGTTGGCAGCCAGTCTCAGCCTTTAAGCGCCGCGCGCAAGGTAGACCTGTTGCCCGGCAGCGGTCTCAGCCTTTGCGCCCGGTCTCGGGGTAGACCTGGTGCCGGCAGCCGGTCTCAGCCTTTCGCGCCGCGCGCAAGGTAGAACCTGGTGCCGGCAGCCGGTCTCAACCTTCGCGCCGCGCCGCTGGGGTAGACCTGGTGCTGGCAGCCGGTCTCAGCCTTTCGCGCCGGCGCTCGCGGTAGACCTGGCGCCGGCAGCCGGTCTCAACCTTCGCGCCCGTCGCGGTGTGGACCTGGTGCCGGCAGCCGGTCTCAGCATTTCGCGCTGCCGTCGCGGGGTGGACCTGGTGCCGGCAGCCGGTCTCAGCCTTTCGCGGCCGGCCTCGGGGTAGACCTGTTGCGGCAGCCGGTCTCAGACTTTCGACGGCCGGCCTCGGGGTAGACCCGGTGCCGGCAGCCGGTCTCAACCTCTTCAGCGGCGACCTCGGGTAGACCTGGTGCCGGCGGTCGTGTCTTAGCCTTCGGCGTTGCCCGCAGGGTAGACCTGGTGCCGGCAGCCGATCTCAGCCTTTCGGCCCGGCGCGCGCGGTGGACCTGGTGCCGGCTGCCGGTCTCAGCATTTCAGCTGGCCGGCCTCGGGGTAGACCTGGTGCCGACAGCCGGTCTCAGCCTTCGCGCCTCACACGCAAGGTAGACCTGTTGCCGGCAGCCGGTCTCAGCCTTCGCGCCCGCGCCCCGTGGTAGACCTGGTGCCGGCAGCCAGTCTCGGCCTTTCGCGCCAGTGCCGCGGGGTAGACCTGGTGCCGGCGAGCCGGTCTCAGCCTTCAGCAGCCGGTCTCAAGGTAGACCTGGTGCCAGCAGCCGGTCTCAGCCTTTCTCGGCCCGGCCTCGGGGTGCACCTGGTTCCGGCTGCCGGTCTTAGCCTTTCGCGCCGGCCGCTGGGTAGACCTGTTGCCGGCAGCCGGTCTCATCCTTTCGCACAGCCGCAGGGTAGACCTGGTGCCGGCAGCCGGTCTCAGCCCGCGTACCGCTGGTGGACCTGGTGCGGCAGCCGGTCTCAGCTTCGCGCCCTGGCAAGGTAGACCTGGTGCCGGCAGCGGTCTCAGCCTTTCGCGCCATGCCGCGGGTGAACCTGGTGCCGGCAGCCGGTCTCAGCCTTCGCGCGCCGTCGTCGAGGTAGACCTGGTGCCGGCAGCCGGTCTCAGCCTTTCAGCGTTGCCCGCAGGTCAGACCGGTTCCGAGAGCAGGTCTCAGCCTTTCGCGCCGACCTCGGGGTAGACCTGGTGCCGGCAGCCGGTCTCAGCCTTCAGCGCCAGCGCCGTGGGGTAGACCTGGTGTTGGCAGCAGGTCTCAGCCTTTCGCGCCTCGCCGCGAAGGTAGACCTGTTGCCGGCGGCAGCCGGTCTCATCATTTCGCGCCGCGCGCGCAGGGTGGACCTGGTGCCGGCAGCCGGTCTCAGCCTTCGCGCTGCCGCGATGTAGACCTGGTGCCGGCTGTTGGTCTCAGCCTTTCGGCGCCGCGCCGCGATAGACCTGGTGCCGGCAGTCGGTCTCAGCCTTTCGCGCCCGCGCGCGGGGTAGACCTGGTGCCGGCAGCCGGTCTCAGCCTTTCGCGCCGCGCGCGCGTGGGTAGACCTGGTGCCGGCAGCCGGTCTCGATCCTTTGCGGCCGGCCTCGGGGTGGACCTGGTGTCGGCAGCCGGTCCTCAGCCTTCGCGCCCGCGCCGCAAGGTAGACCTGTTGCCCCGGCAGCCGGTCTCAGCCTTCTGCGGCCGGTCTCGGGGTAGACCTGGTGCCGGCAGCCGGTCTCAGCCTTTCGCGCCGCGCCGCAAGGTAGACCTGGTGCCGGCAGCGGTCTCAGCCTTCAGCGCCGCACCGCGGGTAGACCTGGTGCTGGCAGCCGGTCTCAGCCTTTCGCGCGCGCTGCGGGGTAGACCTGGCGCCGGCAGCCGGTCTCAGCCTTCGCGCCCGGTCGCGGTGTGGACCTGGTGCCGGCAGCCGGTCTCAGCATTTCGCGTGCCGGTCGCGGGGTGGACCTGGTGCCGGCAGCCGGTCTCAGCCTTCGCGGCCGGCCTCGGGGTAGACCTGGTGCCGGCAGCCGGTCTCAGACTTTCGCGGCCGGCCTCGGGGTAGACCCGGTGCCGGCAGCCGGTCTCAGCCTTCGCGGCCGGCCTCGGGGTGAGACCTGGTGCCGGCAGCCGGTCTTAGCCTTTCGCGTTGCCTCAGCGGGGTAGACCTAGTGCCGGCAGCCGGTCTCAGCCTTTCGCGTTGCCCGCGGGTAGACCTGGTGCCGGCTGTTGGTCTCAGCCTTTCGCGCCTTGTCGCGAGTAGACCTGGTGCCGGCAGCCGGTCTCGGCCTTTCGTCGCCGCGCCTCGGGGTAGACCTGGTGCCGGCAGCCGGTCTCGGCCTTTCGCAGCCGACCTCGGGGTAGACCTGGTGCCGGCTGCCGGCCTCAGCCTTTACGCCCGCGCCGCGCAAGATAGACCTGGTGCCGGCAGCCGGTCTCGACCTTCGCGCCACGCCGCAAGGTAGACCTGTTGCCGGCAGCCAGTCTCAACCTTCGCACCCCTCGGAGTAGACCTGGTGCCGGCAGCCGGTCTCGGCCTTCGCGCCCTGTCGCGGGGTGGACCTGGTGCTGGCAGCCGGTCTCAGCCTTTGCATCCGGCCTCGGGTAGACCTGGTGCCGGCTGCCAATCTCAGCCTTTGCGCCAGCGCCGCGCGAATACACCTGGTTCCGGCAGCCGGTCTGACCTTTCGCGGCCAGCGCTCGCGGTGTAGACCTGCCGTGGCGGCAGCCGGTCTCGGCCTTCGCGCTGCGCCGCCAGGTAGACCCTGGTGCGGCAGCCGGTCTCAGCCTTTCGCGGCTCCCGTCGCGGTGTGGACCTGGTGCCGGCGGCCGGTCTCAGCCTTCGCGCCCTGTCGCGGGTGGACGTGGTGCCGGCAGCCGGTCTCAGCACTTCAGCGGTCCGGCCTCGGGGTAGACCAGTTGCCGGCAGTCGGTCTCGGCCTTTCTCACCACGCCGTGGGGCCAGAGCCTGGTGCCGGCAGACGGTCTCGGCCTTCGCGCCGCGCCTCGGGTTAGACCTGGTGTTGACAGCCGGTCTCAGCCTTCGCGCCGCGCCGCGCAAGTGTAGACCTGTTGCCCGGCAGCCGGTCTCAGCCTTCGGCGCCCAGCGCCGCGGGAATGAGACCTGGTGCCGGCTGCGGTCTGAGCCTTTCGCGCCCGGTCGCGGTGTGAGACCTGGTGCCGGCTGCCGGTCTCAGCCTCTAGCGCCCGGCGGCGGGTGGACCTGGTGCCGGCTGCCGGTCTCAGCCCTGTCGCCGCCCGCGCAGGGCAGACCTGTTGCCGGCAGCCGGTCTCAGCCTTCCGCGTTGCGCCGCGGGGTAGACCTGTTGCCGGCAGCCAGTCTCAGCCTTTTCGCGCCTCGTCCGCGGGGTAGACCTGGTGCCGGCAGCCGGTCTCAGCCTTCGCGCTGCCCGGCGCGGGGTAGACCTGGTGCCGGCTGTTGGTCTCAGCCTTTCGCGCCAGCGCCTCGGGGTAGACCTGGTGCCGGCAGCCGGTCTCGGCCTTTCGCAGCCGGTGCTCGGGGTAGACCTGGTGCCGGCAGCCGGTCTCAGCCTTCGCGCCGCGGCCTCGGGGTTAGACCTGGTGGCTGGCAGCAGGTCTCAGCCTTTCGCGCCCGCCGCCAGGTAGACCTGTTGCCGGCAGCGGTCTCATCCTTTCGCGCCGCGCCGCGAGGTAGACCTGGTGCCGGCAGCCGGTCTCAGCCTTTCGCGGCCGCGCTCGGGGATAGACCTGGTGCCGGCAGCGGTCTCAGCCTTCGCGCCCGGCCGCGGGGTAGACCTGGTGCCGGCAGCCGGTCTCGGCCTTCGCAGCCGGTCTGCGGGGTAGACCTGGTGCCGGCAGCCGGTCTCGAGCCTTTCGCGCCGGCCGCGGGGAGTAGACCTGGTGCCGGCAGCCGGTCTCAACCTTCGCGCCCGGCCGCGGGGTGGACCTGGTGCCGGCAGCCGGTCTCAGCCCTTCGCGCCACGCCGCGGAGTAGACCTGGTGCCGGCAGCTGGTCTCAGCCTTCGCGCACGGCCTCGGGGTTAGACCTGGTGCCGGCAGCCGGTCTCAGCCTTTCGCGCCCGGCGCGCGGGTAGACCTGGTGCCCGGCAGCCGGTCTCAGCCTTTCGCGGCTGGCCTCGGGGTAGACCTGGTGCCGGCAGCCGGTCTCAGCCTTCGCGCCGCGCCGCGGGGTAGACCTGGTGCCGGCAGCCGGTCTCGACCTTCGCGCCCTTCGTGGTAGTGGACCTGGTGCCGGCAGCGGTCTTGGCCTTCGCGCCCGCCGCGGTGTAGACCTGGTGCCGGCAGCCGGTCTCAGCCTTCGCAGCCGGTCTCAAGGTAGACCTGGTGCCGGCAGCCGGTCTCAGCCTTTCGCGCCCGCCGCAAGGTAGACCTGGTGCCGGCAGCGGTCTCAGCCTTTCGCGCCGCCGCGGGAGTAGACCTGGTGCCGGCAGCCGGTCTCAGCCTTCGCGCCGTGCCGCGGGGTAGACCTGGTGCCGGCAGCCGGTCTCAGCCTTCGTCGCGCCCGTCGGGGTAGACCTGGTGCCGGCAGCCGGTCTCAGCCTTTCAGCGCCCCGCCGCCAAGGTAGACCTGTTGCCGGCAGCCGGTCTCAGCCTTTCGCGCCCGCCTGCGCGGTAGACCTGGTGCCGGCAGCCGGTCTCAGCCTTTCAGCAGCCGGCCTGCGAGTAGACCTGGTGCCGGCAGCCGGTCTCGACCTTTCGCGCCGGCCTCAGGGTAGACCTGGTGCCGACTGCCGGTCTTAGCCTTTACGCGCGCCCGGCGCAGGATAGACCTGGATGCCGGCAGCCGGTCTCAGCCTTTCAAGCGCGCCAGCGCGGATAGACCTGGTGCCGCAGCCGGTCTCAGCCTTCAGCGCCCGCGCCGCTGGGTAGACCTGGTGCCGGCAGCCGGTCTCAGCCTTCGCGCTGCGCCGCGGGGTAGACCTGGTGCCGGCAGCCCGGTCTCAGCCTTTTGCGCCGTGCCGCGAGGTAGACCTGGTGCCGACAGCCGGTCTCGGCCTTCGCGCCGGCCTCGGGGTAGACCTGGTGCCGGCAGCCGGTCTCAGCCTTTCGCGCCCGCGCCGCAAGGTGAGACCTGGTGCCGGCAGCCGGTCTCAGCCTTCGCGCCCTGCGCGAGGTAGACCTGGTGCCGGCAGCGGTCTCGACCTTTCGCGCCCTGTCGCGGGGTGGACCTGGTGCTGGCAGCCGGTCTCAGCCTTTCGCGTCCGGCCTCGGGTAGACCTGGTGCCGGCTGCCAATCTCAGCCTTCGCGCCGCGCCGCAGGATACACCTGGTGCCGGCAGCCGGTCTCGAGCCTTCGCGCCGCCTGCGCGTAGACCTGCGTGCCGGCAGCCGGTCTCAGCCTTCGCGCCTGCGCTGCGAGGTAGACCTGGTGCCGGCAGCCGGTCTCAGCCTTTGCGCCTGCGTCGCGGTGTGGACCTGGTGCCGGCAGCGGTCTCAGCCTTCGCGCGCTGCCGCGGGTGGACCTGGTGCCGGCAGCCGGTCTCAGTCTTCGCGGCGCGGCCTCGAGGTAGACCTGGTGCCGGCAGCCGGTCTCAGCCTTTCGCGCCCGGCGTCGGGTAGACCTGGTGCCGGCAGCCGGTCTCAGCCTTCGCGCGCCGCGCCTCGGGTTAGACCTGGTGTTGGCAGCCGGTCTCAGCCTTTGCTGCCCGGCCGCAAGGTGGACCTGTTGCCGGCAGTCGGTCTCAGCCTTCGCGCCGCGCCGCGGGGATAGACCTGGTGCCGGCGCGGTCTTAGCCTTCGCGCCCGTCGCGGTGTGGACCTGGTGCCGGCGCCGGTCTCAGCCTTCGCGCCAGCGCGTAGGTGGACCTGGTGCGGCTGCGGTCTCAGCCTTTCGCGCCGCCGCGAGGGTAGACCTGTTGCCGGCAGCCGGTCTCAGCCTTTCGCGCCGCGCCGCAGGGTAGACCTGTTGCCGGCAGCCGGTCTCAGCCTTTCGCGCCACGCCGCGGGGTAGACCTGGTGCCGGCAGCTCGGTCTCAGACCTTTGCGCGCCCGGCCGCGGGGTAGACCTGGTGCCGGCAGCCCGGTCTCGGCCTTCCGCGCCGGCGCCGGCGTAGACCTGGTGCCGGCAGCCGGTCTCAGGCCTCTTCGCGCCCGGCGCTGCGGGTAGACCTGGTGTTGGCAGCCGGTCTCAGCCTTTCGCGACCCGTCGCGGTGTGGACCTGGTGCCGGCAGCCGGTCTCAGCCTTTCGCGCCCGGTCGCGGGGTAGACCTGGTGCCCGGCAGGCGGTCTCAGCCTTCGCGCCCGCGTCGCGGTGTGGACCTGGTGCCGGCAGCCGGTCTCAGCCTTCGCGCCCTGTCGCGGGGTAGACCTGGTGCCGGCAGCCGGTCTCAGCCTTTCGCGCCCGTCGCGGTGTGGACCTGGTGCCGGCTGCCGGTCTCAGCCTTCAGCGCCTCGTCGCGAGGTAGACCTGGTGCCGGCAGCGGTCTCAGCCTTTCACGGCCGGTCTCGGGGTAGACCTGGTGGCGGCAGCCGGTCTCGGCCTTTCGCGGCTGGCCTGCGGGGTAGACCTGGTGCCGGCTGCCGGTCTCAGCCTTCGCGCCCTGTCGCGGGATCAGACCTGGTGCCGGCAGCCGGTCTCAGCCTTCGCGCGCCGCGCCTCGGGTAGACCTGGTGCCGGCAGCCGGTCTCAGCCTTTCGCGCTGCGCCGCGGGTGGACCTGGTGCCCGGCAGCCGGTCTTGGCCTTTCGCGCCGCGCCTCGGGGTAGACCTGGTGCCGGCAGCCGGTCTCGGCCTTTGCTGCCTTGCCGCGGGGTAGACCTGGTGCCGTCAGCCGGTCTCGGCCTTTCGCACCCGCCGCCAGGGGTAGACCTGGTGCCAGCAGCCGGTCTCAGCCTTTCTCGGCCGGCCTCGGGGTAGACCCGATGCCGGTAGTCGGTCTCAGCCTTTCGCGCTGCGCGCTGGGGTAGACCTGGTGCCGGTAGCCGGTCTCGACCTTCGCGCCGCGCCGCAGGGTAGACCTGTTGCCGGCAGCCGGTCTCAGCCTTCGCGTCGCGCCCGTGAGGTAGACCTGGTGCCGGCAGCCGGTCTCAGCCTTTCGCGCGCCGCGAGGTAGACCTGGTGCCGGCAGCCGGTCTCAGCCTTTCGCGCCGCGCCGCGAGGTAGACCTGGTGCCGGCAGCCGGTCTCAGCCTTTCGCGCCCCGTCGCGGGGTAGACCTGGTGCCGGCAGCCGGTCTCAGCCTTTCGCGGCCGGCCTCGGGGTAGACCTGGTGCCGGCAGCCGGTCTCAGCCTTTCGCGCCGCGCCGCGGGGTAGACCTGGTGCCGGCAGCCGGTCTCAGCCTTTCGCGCCGCGCCGCGGGGTAGACCTGGTGCCGGCAGCCGGTCTCAGCCTTTCGCGCCGCCGCAGGGTAGACCTGGTGCCGGCAGCCGGTCTCAGCCTTTCGCGGCCGGCCTCGAGAGTAGACCTGGTGCCGGCAGCCGGTCTCAGCCTTTCGCGCCGGCGCTCGTGGGGTAGACCTGGTGCCGGCAGCCGGTCTCAGCACTTCGCGCCCGTCGCGAGGTAGACCTGGTGCCGGCAACCGGTCTCAGCCTTTCGCGCCGCGCCTCAAGGTAGACCTGGTGCCCGGCAGCCGGTCTCGGCCTTCGCGCGCCAGCGCGGGTAGACCTGGTGCCGGCAGCCAGTCTCAGCCTTTCGCGCCCGCGTGGGGTAGACCTGGTGCCGGCAGCCGGTCTCAGCCTTCGCGCGCCCGTCGCGAGTGGTAGACCTGGTGCCGGCAGCCGGTCTCAGCCTTTCGCGCGCCGTCGCGAGTAGACCTGGTGCCGGCAGCCGGTCTCAGCCTTTCGCGCCCGCCGCGCGGTAGACCTGGTGCCGCAGCCGGTCTCAGCCTTCGCGCCCGCCGCGAGTAGACCTGGTGCCGGCAGCCGGTCTTCAGCCTTTGCGCCCGCCGCGAGAGTGGACCTGGTGCCGGCATGCGGTCTCAGCCTTTCCGCGCCCAGCCCGCGGGATAGACCCTGGTGCCGGCAGCGGTCTCGGCCTTTCGCGCCGGCCGCGGGGTAGACCTGGTGCCGGCAGCCGGTCTCAGCCTTTCGCGCTGGCCTCGGGGTAGACCTGGTGCCGGCTGCCGGTCTCTAGCCTTTCGCGCCCAGTCGCGTGGTAGACCTGGTGCGGCAGCGGTCCTCAGCCTTTCAGCACCGGCCGCGAGGGTAGACCTGGTGCCGGCAGCGGTCTCAGCCTTTGGCGCGCGTGCGCGTAAACCTGGTGCCGGCAGCCGGTCTCGGCCTTCTGCGCCGCGCCGTGGGGTGAGACCTGGTGCCGGCAGCCGGTCTCAGCCTTCCGCGCCCGTCGCGAGGTAGACCTGGTGCCCGGCAGCCAGTCTCGACCTTTCGCCAGCGCCTCGGAGTAGACCTGGTGCCGGCAGCCGGTCTGAGCCTTTCGCGCGCGCCCGCGGTAGACCTGGTGCCGGCAGCCGGTCTCAGCCTTCAGCGGCGGCCTCGAGGTAGACCTGGTGCCCGGCAGCGGTCTCAGCCTTTTCGGCCGGCCTCGGGTAGACCTAGTGCCGGCAGCCCGGTCTCAGCCTTCTGGCGCCGGCCCGAGCGTAGACCTGGTGCCGGCAGCCGGTCTTAGCCTTTCGCGCGCCGTCGGAGGTAGACCTGGTGCCGGCAGCCGGTCTCAGCCCTTTCGCGCCGCGCCGCGATGGTAGACCTGGTGCCGGCGGCGGTCTCAGCCTTTCGCGCCGCGCCGCAGGGTCGAACCTGTGTGCGCGGCAGCCGGTCTGACCTTTCGGCGCCGATGCGCGGGGTAGACCTGGTGCCGGCTAGCCAGGTCTCAGCCTTTCGCGCCCCGCGCGCGGAGTAGACCTGGTGCCGGCAGCCGGTCTCAGCCTTTCGCGCCGGCCTCGGGGTTAGACCTGGTGCCGGCAGCCGGTCTCAGCCTTTCGCGCCGCCGCGCGAAGGTAGACCTGGTGCCGGCAGCCGGTCTCAGCCTTTCGCGCCGCACAGCGAGGTAGACCTGGTGCCGGCAGCCGGTCTCCAGCCTTTCGCGCCCGTGCCCGGCGAGTAGACCTGGTGCCCGGCAGCCGGTCTCAGCCTTTCGCGCCGCGCCTCGGGAGTAGACCTGGTGCCGGCAGCCGGTCTCAGCCTTCGCGCGCCGCGCCGTGGAGTAGACCTGGTGCCGGCAGCGGTCTCAGCCTTCGCGCCGCGCCGCGAGGTAGACCTGGTGCCGGCAGCGGTCTCAGCCTTCTGCGCGCCGCGCCTCGGGGTAGACCTGGTGCCGGCAGCGGTCTCAGCCTTTCAGCGCCCGTCGCGGGGTGTAGACCTGGTGCCGGCAGCCGGTCTCAGCCTTTCGCGCCGCGCCTCGCAGGTAGACCTGGTGCCGGCAGCCGGTCTCAGCCTTTCGCGCCCGCGCCGCGGTAGACCTGGTGCCGGCAGCCGGTCTCAGCCTTTACGCGCCGCGCCGCGGGGTAGACCTGGTGCCGGCAGCGGTCTCAGCCTTTCGCGCCGCGCCATCGAGGTAGACCTGGTGCCGGCAGCGGTCTCAGCCTTTCGCGGCCGGCCTCGGGGTAGACCTGGTGCCGGCAGCCGGTCTCAGCCTTCCGCGCCCGCGCAGAGTAGACCTGGTGCCGGCAGCGGTCTCAGCCTTCCGCGCCCGCGCCTAGAGTGGACCTGGTGCCGGCAGCCGGTCTCAGCCTTCGCGGCCGCGCCCGCGGGGTGGACCTGGTGCCGGCAGCCGGTCTCAGCCTTTCGGCGCCGGCTGAGGTAGACCTGGTGCGGCAGCCGGTCTCAGCCTTTCGCGCCCGCGCCGCGGAGTAGACCTGGTGCCGGCAGCCGGTCTCAACCTTCGCGGCCGGCCTCGGTAGTAGACCTGGTGCCGGCTGCCGGTCTCAGCCTTTCGCGCCGCGCGCCTGGGGTAGACCTGGTGCCGGCAGCCGGTCTCAGCCTTTCGCGCCCGGCGCTCGGGGTAGACCTGGTGCCGGCAGCCGGTCTCAGCCTTTCGCGCCCGGCGCGTGGTAGACCTGGTGCCGGCAGCGGTCTCGACCTTCGGCGCCCGCCGCGAGGTAGACCTGGTGCCGGCAGCCGGTCTCAGCCTTCTGCGCCGCGCCTCGCGGTAGACCTGGTGCCGGCAGCGGTCTCGGCCTTTCGCGCCCGGCCTCGGGGTAGACCTGGTGCCGGCAGCCGGTCTCAGCCTTTCGCGCCGCGCCGCGGGGTAGACCTGGTGCCGGCAGCCGGTCTCAGCCTTTCGCGCCGCGCCGCGGGGTAGACCTGGTGCCGGCAGCCGGTCTCAGCCTTTCGCGCCGCGCCGCGGGGTAGACCTGGTGCCGGCAGCCGGTCTCAGCCTTTCGCGCCGCGCCGCGGGGTAGACCTGGTGCCGGCAGCCGGTCTCAGCCTTTCGCGCCGGCCTCGGGAGTAGACCTGGTGCCGGCAGCGGTCTCAGCCTTTCGCGCCGCGCCGCGAGTGTAGACCTGGTGCCGGCAGCCGGTCTCAACCTTTCAGCGGCCGCCATCGCGAGGTAGACCTGGTGCCGGCAGCCGGTCTCCAGCCTTCCGCGCCGGCGTCGGGGTAGACCTGGTGCCGGCAGCCGGTCTCAGCCTTCAGCGTCCGGCGCGCGAGGAGTAGACCTGGTGCCGGCAGCCGGTCTCAGCCTTCGGCGCCGGCGCCGCGGGGTAGACCTGGTGCCGGCAGCCGGTCTCAGCCTTTCGCGCCGCGCCGAGGTAGACCTGGTGCCGGCAGCCGGTCTCAGCCTTCAGCACGCGCCGCGGAGGTAGACCTGGTGCCGGCAGCTGGTCTCAGACCTTTCGCGCGCCCGTCGCGGTGTAGACCTGGTGCCGGCAGCGGTCTCAGCCTTCCGCAGCCGCCTGGGGTGGACCTGGTGCTGGCAACCGGTCTCAGCCTTTCGCGCCCGCCTCAAGGTCGACCTGGTGCCGGCAGTCGGTCTCAGCCTTTCGCGCCGCGCCGCTGGGGTAGACCTGGCGCCGGCTGCGGTCTCAGCCTTCGCGCGCCCGTCGCGGTGTGGACCTGGTGCCGGCTGCCGGTCTCAGCCTTCGCGCGCCGGCGCCAGCGATGGACCTGGTGCCGGCTGCGGTCTCAGCATTTCGCGGCCGGCCTCGGGGTAGACCTGGTGCCGGCAGCGGTCTCAGCCTTTGCGCCCGCCCGTGGGGTATACCTGGTGCCGGCAGCCGGTCTCGGCCTTTGCGCCCATGCCGCGGAAGTAGACCTGTTGCCCGGCAGCCAGTCCCAGCCTTTGCGCCTCGCCGCGAGGTAGACCTGGTGCCGGCAGCGGTCTTAGCCTTTAGCTCGACGCCGCTCGAGAGTAGACCTGGTGCCGGCAGGCGGTCTCGGCCTTCCAGCGCGGCGCTGCGGAGTAGACCTGGTGTTGGCAGACAGCCTCCGGCCTTTCGGCGCCGTGCCTCGAGGTAGACCTGGTGCCGGCAGCCGGTCTCAGCCTTTCGCGCCACGCCGCTGGTTAGACCTGGTGCCGGCAGCCGGTCTCAGCCTTTCGCGGCCGGCCTCGGGGTACGCTTATGGTGCCGGCTGCCGGTATCAACCTTTCGCGCCGCGCGCTAAGAGTAGACCTGGTGCCGGCTGCGGTCTCAACCTTCGCGCGCCGCACCCGTGGTAGACCTGTTGCCCGGCAGCCGGTCTCAGCCTTCGCGCCTGGCCTCGAGGTAGACCTGGTGCCGGCAGCCGGTCTCAGCCTTTCGCGCCTGGCCTCGAGGTAGACCTGGTGCCGGCAGCGGTCTCGAGCCTTTCGCGTCGCGCCTGCGAGATAGACCTGGTGCCGGCAGCCGGTCTCAGCCTTTCGCGCCCGTCGCGTGGGGTAGACCTAGTGCCGGCTGCGGTCTTGGCCTTTCGCGCCGCGCCTCGGGGTAGACCCGGTGCCCGGCAGCGGTCTCCAGCCTTCGCACCCCGGCGGGGTAGACCTGGTGCCCGGCAGGCGGTCTCGACCTTCGCGGCCGGCCTCGGGTTAGACCTGGTGTTGGCAGCAGGTCTCAGCCTTCGCGCCCCGCCGCAAGGTAGACCTGTTGCCCGGCAGCCGGTCTCATCGCTTTACGTGCCACGCCGCGGGGTAGACCTGGTGCCGGCAGCCGGTCTCAGCCTTTCACAGCGGTCTCGAAGTAGACCTGGTGCCGGCAGCCGGTCTCGACCTTCGCGCCGGCGCTTGCGGTAGACCTAGTGCCGGCAGCCGGTCTCAGCCTTTCGCGGCCGGCCTCGGGGTAGAACCTGGTGCCGGCAGCCAGTCTCAGCCTTCTGCGCCGCGCCTGCGGAGGTAGACCTGGTGCCGGCAGCCGGTCTCAACCTTCGCGCGCCCATCGTGGGGTGGACCTGGTGCCGGCAGCCGGTCTCAGCCTTTCGCGCCGCGCGCGGCAGTGAGACCTGAGTGCGGCAGCCCGGTCTCAGCCTTCAGCGCCCGACCTCGAGGTTAGACCGGTGCCGGCAGCCGGTCTCAGCCTTTCGCGCCACGCCGTGGGGTAGACCTGGTGCCGGCAGCCAATCTCGGCCTTTCGCGCCGCGCCGCGGGGTAGACCTGGTGCCGGCAGCCAGTCTCAGCCTTTCGCGCTCCGTCGCGGGGTAGACCTGGTGCCGGCAGCCGGTCTCATCCTTTCGCGGCAGGCCTCGAGGTAGACCTGGTGCCGGCTGTTGGTCTCAGCCTTTCGCGCCGCGCCTCGGGGTAGACCTGGTGCCGGCAGCCGGTCTCGAGCCTTCGCGCGCGGTCTCAAGGTAGACCTGGTGCCCGGCAGCCGGTCTCAGCCTTCGCGCCCGGCCTCGGGGTGGACCTGGTGCCGGCAGGCGGTCTCGACCTTCGCGGCCGACCTCGGGTTAGACCTGGTGTTGGCAGCAGGTCTCAGCCTTCAGCGCCCGCCGCAAAGGTAGACCTGTTGCCGGCAGCCGGTCTCATCCTTCCGTGCCAGCGCCGTGAAGTCAGACCTGGTGCCGGCAGCGGTCTCGGCCTTCGCGCCCGTCGCGGGGTAGACCTGAGTGGCGGCAGCCGGTCTCGACCTTTCACAGCCGATCTCAGGAGTAGACCTGGTGCGGCTGTTGGTCTCAGCCTTCGCGCCCGCGCGGCGAGATAGACCTGGTGCCGTTAGCGGTCTCAGCCTTTCGGCGCCCGCCGCAAGGTAGACCTGGTGCGGCAGCGGTCTCGACCTTTCGCGGCGGCCTCGGGTTAGACCTGGTGCCGGCAGCCGGTCTCGAGCCTTCGCGCCCGGCGCGAGGTAAGACCTGGTGCCAGCAGCCGGTCTCAGCCTTTCGCGGCCGGCCTCGGGTTAGACCTGGTGCCGGCAGCGGTCTCAGCCTTTCGCGTCCGGCCGCGGGATAGACCTGGTGCCGGCAGCGGTCTCAGCCTTCAGCGCCCAGCGCCGCGGCGTAGACCTGGTGCCCGGCAGCGGTCTCGGCCTTTCACAGCCGGTCTCGGGGTAGACCTGGTGCCGGCAGCCGGTCTCAACCTTTCGCGCCCGCGCCTCGGGTTAGACCTGGTGTTGGCAACCGGTCTCAGCCTTTCAGCGCCCCACCGCAAGGTCGACCTGTTGCCGGCAGTCGGTCTCAGCCTTTCGCGCCGCGCGCGTGGATAGACCTGGCGCCGGCTGCCGGTCTTAGCCTTTGCACGCGGCGCGTCGGCGGTAGACCTGGTGCCGGCAGCCGGTCTCGGCCTTCGCGCGGCGCTGCGGAGTAGACCTGGTGCCGGCAGCCAGCCTCGGCCTTTCGCGCCGTGCCACGGAGTAGACCTGGTGCCGGCAGCCGGTCTCAGCCTTTCGCGCACACGCCCGCGGGGTTAGACCTGGTGCCGGCAGCGGTCTCAGCCTTTCTCGGCCGGCCTCGGGGTACACCTGGTGCCGGCTGCGGTATCAGCCTTTTGGCGCCTGGCCTCGAGGTAGACCTGGTGCCGGCAGGCGGTCTCGACCTTCCAGCGGCCGGCCTCGGGTTAGACCTGGTGTTGGCAGCAGGTCTCAGCCTTTCAGCGCCCGCCGCCAAGGTAGACCTGTTGCCGGCAGCCGGTCTCATCCTTTCGTGCAGCGCCCGCGGGGTAGACCTGGTGCCGGCAGCCGGTCTCAGCCTTTCACAGCCGGTCTCGAAGTAGACCTGGTGCCGGCAGCCGGTCTCGACCTTCCGCGGCCGGCCTCGGGAGTGAGACCGGTGCCGGCTGCCGGTCTTAGCCTTCGCGCGCCGGCGCCGTGGTAGACCTGGTGCCGGCAGCGGTCTCAGCCTTTCGCGCCGCGCGCGCAAGATAGACCTGGTGCCGGCAGCCGGTCTCAGCCTTTCACGCCCCGCTCGCGAGTGTGGACCTGGTGCCGGCAGCCGGTCTCAGCCTTTCTGCGCCGCCCGTGGGGTATACCTGGTGCCGGCGGCGGTCTCAGCCTTTAGCGCCGCGCCGCAGGAAGTAGACCTGGTGGCGGCAGCCGGTCTCGACCTTCGCGCCCGCGCCGCAGAGTAGACCTGTTGCCGGCAGCCGGTCTTAGCCTTTCGCGTTGCGCGCGGGAGTAGACCTGTTGCCGGCAGCCAGTCCCCAGCCTTTGCGCCTCGCCGCGAGGTAGACCTGGTGCCGGCAGCCGGTCTTAGCCTTCAGCGCTAGCGCCGCAGGGTAGACCTGGTGCCGGCAGCCGGTCTCGGCCTTTCGCGCCGCGCTGCGGGTAGACCTGGTGCCGGCAGCCAGTCCCAGCCTTTAGCGCCTGGCCGCGAGGTAGACCCGGTGCCGGCAGCGGTCTTAGCCTTTCGCGCAACGCCGCGTGGGGTAGACCTGGTGCTGGCAGCCGGTCTCAGCCTTTCTCGGCCGACCTCGTGGTACACCTGGTGCCCGGCAGCGGTCTCAATCTTTCTGCCAGCGCCCGTGAATAGACCTAGTGCCGGCTGCCGGTCTCAGCCTTTCGCGCCCGTCGCGGGGATAGACCTGGTGCCGGCAGCCGGTCTCGGCCTTTCACAGCCGGTCTCGGGGTAGACCTGGTGCCGGCAGCCGGTCTCCAGCCTTTCGCGGCTGGCCTCGAGGTAGACCTGGTGCCGGCTGCCGGTCTTAGCGCTTCGCGCCCGTCGCGGGGATAGACCTGGTGCTTGGCAGCGGTCTCAGCCTTTCGCGCCCGCCGCCAAGGTAGACCTGGTGCCGGCAGCTGGTCTTAGCCTTTCAGCGCCAGCGCCGCGAGTAGACCTGGTGCCGGAGCGGTCTCAGCCTTTCACGCCCGGCCTCGGGTTAGACCCGGTGCCGGCAGCCGGTCTCAGCCTTTCGCGCCACGCCGCAAGGTAGACCTGTTGCCGGCAGCCAGTCTCAACCTTTCGCACCCCCTCGGAGTAGACCTGGTGCCGGCAGCCAGTCTCGGCCTTTCGCGCCCGTCGCGGGGATGGACCTGGTGCTGGCAGCCGGTCTCAGCCTTTGCGTCCGGCCTCGAGGTAGACCTGGTGCCGGCTGCCGATCTCAGCCTTCGCGCCCGCGCCTGGTGGACCTGGTGCCGGCTGCCGGTCTCAGCATTTCGCGCCGCGCCTCGGGGTAGACCTGGTGCCGGCAGCCGGTCTCAGCCTTTCGCGCCTGGCCTCGAAGGTAGACCTGGTGCCGGCGGACGGTCTCAGCCTTTCGCGCCCGGCCTCGGGGTTAGACCTGGTGCTCGGCAGCAGGTCTCAGCCTTTCGCGCCCGCGCGCAAGGTAGACCTGGTGCGGCAGCCGGTCTCATCCCTTTCGCGCCGCGCCTCGGAGCTAGACCTGGTGCCGGCAGCCGGTCTCAGCCTTTCGCGGCGGCCGCGAGTGGACCTGGTGCCGGCAGCCGGTCTCAGCCTTCGCGCCGCGCCTCGGGGTAGACCTGAGTGCCGGCTGCCGGTCTCAGCCTTTCAGCGCCCACGCCGCGGGGTAGACCTGGTGCCGGCAGCCCGGTCTCAGCCTTTCGCGCCCGCGCCGCATAGGTAGACCTGGTGCCGGCAGCCGGTCTCAGCCTTCCGCGCCCGTCGCAGTGTGGACCTGGTGCCGGCAGCCGGTCTCAGCCTTTCGCGCCGCGCCGTCGGGGTAGACCTGGTGCGGCAGCGGTCT
>JAKWBO010000092.1:0-137080 GCA_034336685.1 Luscinia luscinia
AATGGGGATGGTGGGAATGGTAGGAATGGTAGGAATGATGGGAATGATGGGAATGGTGGGAATGGTGGCGATGGGAATGGAAATAATGGGATTGGGAATGATGGGAATAATAGGAATAATGGGAATGACGGGAATGGTGGGAATGGTGGGAATGGTGGAAATGACGGGAATGGTGAGGATGGTGAGGATGGGAATAATGGGAATGATGGGAATGGGAATGATGGGAATGGTGGAAATAATGGGAATAATGGGTATGGTGGGAATGGTGGAATGGTGGGAATAACGGGGATGGTGGGGATGGTGGAAATGGTGGAAATAATGGGAATGGGAATGATGGGAATAATGGGAATAACAGAAATAATGGGAATAATGGGGATGGTGGGAATGGTGAGAATGGTAGGAATGATGGGACTGATGGGAATGGACGGGAATGGTGGGAATGGTGGGGTTGGGAATGGAAATAATGGGGATGGGACTGATGGGAATAATGGGAATAATTGAATGATGGGAATGAGGGAATGGTGGGAATGTGGGAATGATGGGAATGGTGGGAATGGCGGGGATGGTGGGAATGTTGGCAATGGGAATGGAAATAATGGGATTGGGAATGATGGGAATAATAGGAATAATGGGAATGACGGGAATAGTGGGAATGGTGGGAATGGTGGAAATGACGGGAATGGTGAGGATGGTGGGGATGGGAATAATGGGAATGATGGGAATGGGAATGATGGGAATGGTGGAAATAATGGGAATAATGGGTATGGTGGGAATGGTGGGAATGGTGGGAATAACGGGGATGGTGGGGATGGTGGAAATGGTGGAAATAATGGGAATGGGAATGATGGGAATAATGGGAATAACAGAAATAATGGGAATAATGGGGATGGTGGGAATGGTGGAAATGGTAGGAATGATGGGACTGATGGGAATGACGGGAATGGTGGGAATGGTGGGGTTGGGAATGGAAATAATGGGGATGGGACTGATGGGAATAATGGCAATAATTGGAATGATGGGAATGAGGGGAATGGTGGGAATGTGGGAATGATGGGAATGGTGGGAATGGCGGGGATGGTGGGAATGTTGGCAATGGGAATGGAAATAATGGGATTGGGAATTATGGGAATAATAGGAATAATGGGAATAATGGGAATGATGGGAATAATGGGAATGACGGAATGGTGGGAATGGTGGAATGGTGGAAATAATGGGAATAACAGGAATGGTGGCAATGGTGGGAATAATGGGGATGGTGGGGATGGTGGAAATGGTGGAAATAATGGGAATGGGAATGATGGGAAAAATGGGAATAACAGAAATAATGGGAATAATGGGGATGGTGGGAATGGTGGGGATGGTGGGAATGATGGGAATGATGGGAATGACGGGAATGGTGGGAATGGTGGGGTTGGGAATGGAAATAATGGGAATGGGAATGATGGGAATAATGGGAATGATGGGAATGACGGAATGGTGGGAATGTGGGAATGATGGGAATGGTGGGAATGGTGGAAATTACTGGAATGGTGGGAATGTTGGCGATGGGAACGGAAATAATGGGATTGGGAATGATGGGAATAATGGGAATGACGGGAATGATGGGAAAGACAGGAATGGTGGGAATGACGGGAATGGTGGAAATGGTGGGAATGGTATAAGTGACGGGAATGATGAGGATGGTGGGGATGGGAATAATGGGAATGATGGGAATGGGAATGATGGGAATGGTGGAAATAATGGGAATGGGAATGATGGGAATGGTGGGAATAACAGAAATAATGGGAATAATGGGGATGGTGGGAATGGTGGGAATGATGGGAATGATGGAAATTACTGGAATGGTGGGAATGGTGGGGATGGGAATGGAAATAATGGGAATGGGAATGATGGGAATAATGGGAATAACTGAAATAATGGGAATAATGGGAATAATGGTAATGGTGGGGATGATGGGAATGGTGAGAATGATGGGAATAGCAATGATGGAAATAACGGGAATAATGGGAAAGACTGAAATGATGGGAATGGTGGGAATTGTGGGAATGGGAATAATGGGAATCATGGGAAGAATGGGAAGAATGGGATAGGAATGGGAATGGAAATAATGGGAATAATGGGAACAGAATGGGAATGTGGATGGGAATGGGAATCAGGATGGGAATGAGAAAGGGGAAGGGAAGGAGGTTGGGATGGGATGGGATGGGATGGGATGGGATAATGGGATAATGGGATAATGGGATAATGGGATAATGGGATAATGGGATAATGGGATAATGGGATGGGATAATGGGATAGTGGGGGTTGGGTGATGCCGATGGAGGCCGGGCTGTGCTGAGGCCGGAGAGCGGCCGCATTCCCTGTGGATTGTCCCTGTTCCCCATGGGTGCTCCGCGTTCCCTGCAGACAATCCCCCACCGACATTCCCTGCAGCCATTCCCCATCCCCATCCCCATTCCCCATTTCCATTCCCATTCCCGTTTTTTGGCACAGCTCCGTTTGGGAGCAGACCCGCACGGCCGTGGACACTCCCCATTCCCATTCCCATTCCCATTCCATTCCCATTCTATTCCCATTCCCAATTCCCCATTCCCATTCCCATTCCCAATTCCATTCCCATTCCCATTCCCCAGCATTCTAATTCCCCATTCCCATTCCCATTCCCAATCCCATTCCCGCTTTCCCTCCCAGCTCCGTCCGGGAGCAGACCCGCCACGGCCGTGGACATTCCCAATTCCCATTCCCCATTCCCCATTCCCATTCCCATTCCTGTTTTTGGCACAGCTCCGTCCGGGAGCAGACCCGCACAGCCATGGACATTCCCCATTCCCCATTCCCATTCCCCATTCCCCATTCCCATTCCCCAATCCCATTCCCCATTCCCATTCCCATTCCGTTCCCGTTTTCCCTCTCAGCTCGGTGCGGGAGCAGACCCGCACAGCTGTGGACATTCCCCATTCCCATTCCCATTCCCCATTCCCCATGCCCCATTCCCATTCCCATTCCGTTTTTGGCTACAGCTCGTCGGGAGCAGACCCGCACGGCCGTGGACATTCCCCATTCCCATTCCCCATTCCCCATTCCGTTTTGGCACAGCTCTGTCCGGGAGCAGACCGCTACGACCGTGGACATTCCCCATTCCCCATTCCCCATTCCCCATTCCCATTCCCATTCCCATTCCCCATTCCCCCATTCCCCATTCCCATTCCCATTCCCGTTTTTGGCACAGCTCCGTCCGGGAGCAGACCTGCACAGCCATGGACACTCCCATTCCCCATTCCCATTTCCCATTCCCATTCCCATTCACATTCCCATTCCCCATTCCCATTCCCCATTCCCATTCCCCATTCCCATTCCCATTCCGTTTTTGGCACAGCTCGGTCCGGGAGCAGACCTGCACGACCGTGGACATTCCCATTCCCATTCCCAATTCCCATTCCCGTTTTTGGCACAGCTCCGTCCGGGAGCAGACCCGCCTGACCATGGACATTCCCATTCCCATTCCCGTTTTTGGCACAGCTCGGTGCGGGAGCAGAACCCGCACGGCCGTGGACATTCCCCATTCCCCATTCCCATTCCCATTCCCATTCCCATTCCCCATTCCCCATTCCCCATTCCCATTCCCATTCCCATTCCCCATTCCCCATTCCCATTCCCCATTCCCCATTCCCCATTCCCCATTCCCATTCCCCATTCCCATTCCCCATTCCATTCCCCATTCCCCATTCCCATTCCCCATTCCCCATTCCCCATTCCCCATTCCCATTCCCATTCCCATTCCGTTTTTTGGCACAGCTCCGTCCGGGAGCAGACCCGCTAGCCATGGACATTCCCCATTCCCCATTCCCATTTCCCATTCCCCATTCCCCATTCACATTCCCCATTCCCATTCCCATTCCCATTTTTTGGCACAGCTCGGTGCGGGAGCAGACCCGCACGGCCGTGGACATTCCCCATTCCCCATTCCCATTCCCGTTTTTGGCACAGCTCCGTCCGAGGAGCAGACCTGCACAGCCATGGACATTCCCATTCCCCATTCCCATTCCCCATTCCCCATTCCCCATTCCCCATTCCCATTCCCGTTGTTTGGCACAGCTCCGTCCGGGAGCAGACCTGCACAGCCATGGACATTCCCCATTCCCCATTCCCATTCCCCATTCCCCATTCCCCATTCCCATTCCCATTCCCGTTTTTGGCACAGCTCCGTCCGGGAGCAGACCCGCACAGCCATGGACATTCCCCATTCCCCATTCCCCATTCCCATTCCCATTCCCCATTCACATTCCCCATTCCCATTCCCATTCCCGTTTTTGGCACAGCTCGGTGCGGGAGCAGACCCGCACGGCCGTGGACATTCCCCATTCCCATTCCCCATTCCCGCTTTTTGGCACAGCTCGGTCCGGGAGCAGACCCGCACGGCCGTGGACATTCCCCATTCCTGTTCCCATTCCCGTTTTTGGCACAGCTCGGTCGCGGGAGCAGACCCGCACGGCCGTGGACATTCCCATTCCCCATTCCCCTTCCCCATTCCCATTCCCGTTTTTGGCACAGCTCTGTCCAGGAGCAGACCCGCACGGCCGTGGACATTCCCCCATTCCCATTCCCCATTCCCCATTCCCATTCCCGTTTTTGGCACAGCTCTGTCCGGGAGCAGACCCGCACGGCCGTGGACATTCCCCATTCCTGTTCCCATTCCCGTTTTTTGGCACAGCTCTGTCCGGGAGCAGACCCGCACGGCCGTGGACATTCCCCATTCCCATTCCCCATTCCCATTCCCATTCCCGTTTTTTGGCACAGCTCTGTCCGGGAGCAGACCCGCACGGCTGTGGACATTCCCCATTCCCATTCCCCATTCCCATTCCCATTCCCCATTCCCCATTCCCCATTCCCATTCCCATTCCCCATTCCACGTTCCCCATTCCCATTCCCATTCCCGTTGTTTTGGCACAGCTCCGTCCGGGAGCAGACCCGCACAGCCATGGACATTCCCCATTCCCCATTCCCCATTCCCCATTCCCCATTCCCATTCCCATTCCCGTTTTTTGGCACAGCTCGGTGCGGGAGCAGACCCGCACGGCCGTGGACATTCCCCATTCCCATTCCCATTCCCATTTTTTGGCACAGCTCGGTGCGGGAGCAGACCCGCACGGCCGTGGACATTCCCGTTCCCCATTCCCATTCCCGTTCCGTTTTCCCTCTCAGCTCCGTCCGGGAGGCGGACCCGCACGGCCGTGGACATTCCCCATTCCCATTCCCATTCCCCATTCCCATTACCATTCCGTTTTTTGGCACAGCTCCGTCCGGGAGCAGACCCGCACGACCGTGGACATTCCCCATTCCTGTTCCCATTCCCCATTCCCCATTCCCCATTCCCCATTCCCCATTCCCATTCCCATTCATTCCCATTCCCCATTCCCATTCCCGTTTTTTGGCACAGCTCTGTCCGGGAGCAGACCCGCACGGCCGTGGACATTCCCCATTCCCCTTCCCATTCCCCATTCCCATTCCCCATTCCCCATTCCCCATTCCCCATTCCCCATTCCCATTCCCCATTCCCATTCCCCATTTCCCATTCCCATTCCCCATTCCCATTCCCATTCCCCATTCCCATTCCCATTCCCGTTTTTTGGCACAGCTCCGTCCGGGAGCAGACCCGCACAGCCATGGACATTCCCCATTCCCCATTCCCCATTTCCCATTCCCCATTCCCCATTCACATTCCCATTCCCATTCCCATTCCCATTTTTGGCACAGCTCGGTGCGGGAGCAGACCCGCACGGCCGTGGACATTCCCCATTCCCCATTCCCCATTCCCGTTTTTGGCACAGCTCGGTCCGGGAGCAGACCCGCACAGCCATGGACATTCCCCATTCCTGTTCCCATTCCCGTTTTTTGGCACAGCTCGGTGCGGGAGCAGACCCGCCACGGCCGTGGACATTCCCCATTCCCATTCCCCATTCCCATTCCGTTTTTTGGCACAGCTCGGTCGGGAGCAGACCCGCACGGCCGTGGACATTCCCCATTCCTGTTCCCATTCCCGTTTTTGGCACAGCTCTGTCCGGGAGCAGACCCGCACGGCCGTGGACATTCCCCATTCCCCATTCCCCATTCCCCATTCCCATTCCCGTTTTTTTGGCACAGCTCTGTCCGGGAGCAGACCCGCACGGCCGTGGACATTCCCATTCCCCATTCCCCATTCCCCATTCCCATTCCGTTTTTTGGCACAGCTCTGTCCGGGAGCAGACCCGCACGGCCGTGGACATTCCCCATTCCCCATTCCCATTCCCGTTCCGTTTTCCCTCTCAGCTCCGTCCGGGAGTGGACCCGCACGGCTGTGGACATTCCCCATTCCATTCCCCATTCCCCATTCCCATTCCCCATTCCCCATTCCCCATTCCCCATTCCCATTCCCATTCCCATTCCCCATTCCCATTCCCATTCCGTTTTTTGGCACAGCTCCGTCCGGGAGCAGACCCGCACAGCCATGGACATTCCCCATTCCCCATTCCCCATTCCCCATTCCCATTCCCATTCCGTTTTTTGGCACAGCTCGGTGCGGGAGCAGACCCATACGACCGTGGACATTCCCCATTCCCCATTCCCATTCCCATTCCCATTCCCCATTCCCATTCCCGTTTTTGGCACAGCTCGGTCCGGGAGCAGACCCGCCACGGCCGTGGACATTCCCCATTCCCCATTATTCCCATTCCCGTTTTTTGGCACAGCTCGGTGCGGGGAGCAGACCCGCACGGCCGTGGACATGCGCAGCGTGGGGCGTGCACAGCGGCGCCGTGCTGGGGCGGCGTGCTGGGCCAGAAGCGCTGGCAGTTCGACGTCTGGTCCACCCGGCGTCACCGTGGCCAACAAGATGGAGGCGGGCGGCATCCCCGGGTGAGCGCCCAGGTGGCCACGGTGGCCCAGGTGGTAGCCCAGGTGGTGGCCCAGGTGGTGGCCCAGGTGGCCCCAATGGCCCAGGTGGCCCTGGTGGCCCAGGTGGTGGCCCAGGTGGTGGTCTGGCTAGCCATGGTGGCCCCGGAGACCCTGGTGGTGGCCCAGGTGGTGGCCCCAGTGGCTGCGATGACCCCAGTAACCCCAGTGGCCCAGGTGGTGGTGGTCCAGGTGGCCTGGTGGCCCAGGTGTCCCAGGTGATGGCCTGGCTAGCCACAGTGGCCCCACTGACCCCAGTGACCCTGGTGGCCCAGGTGGTTTCCCAGGTGACCCCAGTGGCCCAGGTGGTGGCCCAGGTGGCCACAGTGACCCCGGTGACCCCAGTGTTGTACGGTGCCAGTGACCCCCGTGGCCAAGGTGGTGGCCCAGACAGTGGCCCAGGTAGCCCAGGTGGTGGCCCTGGCTGACCACGGTGGCCCCAGTGGCCCAGGTGGTGGCCTGGCTAGCCACAGTGGCCCTGGTGACCCTGGTGGCCCTGGTGGTGGCTGTGGTAGCCACAGTGGTCCAGGTGGTGGCCTGGCTAGCTGTGGTGACCCTGGTGACCTTGGTGGCCCTGGTTGAGTCCTGGCTAGCCACAGTAGCCCTGGTGGCCCCAGTGGTGACTGTGGTGGCCGTGGTGGCCCTAGTGGTGGCCTCAGTGGCCCCGGCAGCCCCAGTGGTGGCTGTGGTGGCCCCGGAGGTGACGGACAGCGGTGGCCCGCGGCAGCGCAGGCGGTGCACATCTCGCAGAGCACCGTGGACTGCCTGAAGGGCGAGTTCGAGGTGGAGCCGGGCGAGGCGGCTCCCGCTGCGACTACCTGAGGGACAAGGGCATCGTCACCTACCTGGTGGTGGTCCCCAAGCAGCCGCTGCGACACGGGCGTCCAACGGCGTGGTGAGGGGCGACAGCGGGACAGGGGACAGAGCTGGGGACACGGGGACAGTGAGGGGACAGGGGACACAGGGACATGGGGACACAGGGAACACGGGGACATAGGGACACTGCTGGGGACATGGGGCATGGGGAACACTGGTGAGACACAGGGACACCGGTGGGGACACAGGGACATCGCTGGGGACATCACTGGGGACACAGGGACATGGCTGAGGACATTGCTGGGACATGGGGACATCAGTGGTGACACGGGGACACTGCTGGGGACATTGCTGGGGACACGGGGACACCCATGGAGACCGTGTCCCACTAGACACCGTCACTGTGTCGCCCGTGGTGTGGTGAGTGACAGTGGTGGCACTGGGGACACTGGTGGCCATGGTGGCACTGGGGGCACCACAGAACCTGTCACCAACCTCACCCCACACCGTGCTGGGTGCCACCGGTGCCACCGGTGCCACCAGTGCCACCAGTGCCACCAGTGCCACCACTGCCACTGCCACAGCAGCAGTGTCACTCACCACACCACGGGGACACAGTGACACGGCGGGACACGGTCACCTCGGGTGCCCCCACTGCCCCCAGCGCCCCCAGCGTCCCCGCTGCCACCCGCGCCGTGCCCTGTCCCCTGTCCCCTGTCCCCTGCAGAAGCTGTCCCTCACCTCGTCGCACGGCGTGTCCCCCCCGCCGCACAACGGGAGCCTCAGCCCGGAGCGCCCCGCGCCCTCCCCGGAGCCGGACGACGACGACGGAGAGGTACCAGCGCCCCAGCGCCCCCACCGCCACAGCCCCGCGGCGTCCCCACTGTCCCCAATGTCCCCAGGCCCCCAACCCGTCGTTCCCCAACCCGCGGCGGCGGCTGCGGCTGCGGGACCTGGCGGAGCGCGCTGCGGGCGCGGCGCAGAGCGGGCAGGAGCTGCACCGGCTGCTCAACGCGGCGCTGCTGGAGCGCGAGTCCATCCAGGCGTGAGTGCCCCCAGTCCCGAGGCCATTCCCGGCCGGAATTCCCGCTGATCCCCGCCCAAATCCAAACCCCGCCAGGCTGAAGGGCAGGAGCACGTTCCGGCTGTCGCTGCGCTTCACCGACCCCGACATGGAGACGCGCTACTCGGTGGAGAAGGAGAAGCAGAGCGGCGCCGCCTTCAGCTGCTCCTGCGTGGTGCTGCTCTTCACCGCGCTGCTGCAGGCCCTCATCGACCCCGGGTGCGCCGGGGACACCGCGGGGGCACCGGGGTGGATTCTCCGGGAGTTTGCCGGGCTGGGATTGTTGGGAAAATGGAGGCAGAATGTCCAAAACTGAGACAGAACCCATTTATTTGTGAGAGGAGTGCTAATTCTGAGGGTAGGTTCTTAGGATAAGGCTTAGAATTAGAATAAATTCTTAGAATAAGTTCTTAGGATAAGTTCTTAGTATAAATCCTAGAATTGGAATAAGTTCTTAGGGTAAATGCTTAGGATAAGTCCTAGAATTCTTAGAATAAATTCTTAGCATAAGTTCTTAGTATAAGTCCTAGAATTGGAATAAGTTCTTAGGGTAAATGCTTAGGATAAGGCTTAGAATTAGAATAAATTCTTAGAATAAGTTCTTAGCATAAGTTCTTAGTATAAGTCCTAGAATTGGAATAAGTTCTTAGGGTAAATGCTTAGGATAAGTCCTAGAATTAGAATAAATTCTTAGAATAAGTCTTTAGGAGAAGTTCTTAGTATAAATCCTAGAATTGGAATAAGTTCTTAGGGTAAATGCTTAGGATAAGTCCTAGAATTAGGATAAGTTGTCAGGATAAGTTCTTAGGATAAGTCCTAGAATTAGAATGAATTCTTAGAATAAGTTCTTAGGGTGAGTTCTTGGAAGAGGTTCTAAGGATAAGTCCTAGAATTAGGATAAGTTCTTAGACTAAGTTCGTAGGATAAGTTGTTTTTAGGATAAGTCCTAGAATTAAGATAAATTGTTAGGATAAGCTCTTGCAATAGATCCTAGCATTAGAATAAGTTCTTAGAACAAGTTCCCAGGATAAGTTCTTAGAATGAGTTGTTAGGATGAGTTCTTAGGACAAGTCCCAGAATTAGGCTAAGCTCTTAGGATGCCCTGCTGCTCTTCACCGTGCTGCTGGAGCTGTCACCGACCCCGGGTGTGCTGGGGACACTTGGGGACACCAGGGTGGCACCGGGGTGGGTTCCCCAGGGGCTCCCTGGGGCAGAATTGCTGGGAAAGTGAAGGCAGAGTGCCCAAAAATGAGACAGAACCCATTTATTTGTGACAGGAGTGCTAATTCTGAGGGTAAGTTCTTAAAATAGGTCCTGGAGTTAGGATAAGTTCTTAGAATAAGTTCTTAAGGGTAGATTCTTAGGATGAGTCTTAGAATTGGAATAATTTCCTAGAATAAGTTCTTAGGATAAATTCTTGGGGTAAGTCCTAGAATTAGGGTAAATTGTTAGGATAAGTTCTTACAATAAGTCCTAGAATTAAAATGAGTTCATAGGAAAAGTTCTTAGGGTAAGTTCTTAGGATAAGTTCTTAGAATAAGTCCTAGAATTAGAATAAGTTCTTAGAATGACTTCTTAGATTAAGTTCTTAGGGTAAGTTCTTAGAGTAAGTTCTAGAATTGGAATAAGTTCTTAGGATAAGTTCATAGGAAAAGTTCTTAGGGTAAGTTCGTAGGATAAGTCCTTGAATTAGGATAAATTCTTAGGATAAGTTTTTACAATAAATCCTAGAGCTAGAATCAGTTCTTAGAGTAAGTTCCTAGGATAAATTCTTAGAAAACTTCTTAGGATAAGTCCTAGAATTAGAGAAAGTTCTTAGAATAAGTTCCTAGGGTGAGTTCTTGGAATAAGTTCTTGGAATAAGTTCTTAGGATGCGTTCTTAGGATAAGTCCTAGAATTAGGATAAATTGTTAGGATAAATTCTTACAAAAAGTCCTAGAATTAAAATGAGTTCTTAGAATAAATTTCTGGGATAAGTTCTTAGGATAAGTCCTAGAATTGGAATAGTTTCTTAGGATAAGTTCTTAGGATAAGTTGTTTTTAGGAAAAGTCCTAGAACTAAGATAAATTGTTAGGATAAGCTCTTACTATAGATCCTAGAATTGGAATAAGTTCTTAGAATAAGTTCCCAGGGTAAGTTCTTAGGATAAGTTCTTAGGATAAGTCCTAGAATTAGAATAATTTCTTAGAATAAGTTCTTAGAGTAAGTTCTTAGGATAAGTTCTTAGGATAAGTCCTAGAATTAGAATAATTTCTTAGAATAAGTTCTTAGACTAAGTTCTTAGGATAAGTTGTTTTTAGGATAAGTCCTAGAATTAAGATAAATTGTTAGGATAAGCTCTTACAATAGATCCTAGCATTAGAATAAGTTCTTAGAACAAGTTCCCAGGATAAGTTCTTAGAATGAGTTTTTAGGATAAGTTCTTAGGACAAGTCCCAGAATTAGGCTAAGCTCTTAGGATGCCCTGCTGCTCTTCACCGTGCTGCTGGAGCTGTCACCGACCCCGGGTGTGCTGGGGACACTTGGGGACACCAGGGTGGCACCGGGGTGGGTTCCCCAGGGGCTCCCTGGGGCAGAATTGCTGGGAAAGTGAAGGCAGAGTGCCCAAAAATGAGACAGAACCCATTTATTTGTGACAGGAGTGCTAATTCTGAGGGTAAGTTCTTAAAATAGGTCCTGGAGTTAGGATAAGTTCTTAGAATAAGTTCTTAAGGGTAGATTCTTAGGATGAGTCTTAGAATTGGAATAATTTCCTAGAATAAGTTCTTAGGATAAATTCTTGGGGTAAGTCCTAGAATTAGGATAAATTGTTAGGATAAGTTCTTACAATAAGTCCTAGAATTAAAATGAGTTCATAGGAAAAGTTCTTAGGGTAAGTTCTTAGGATAAGTTCTTAGAATAAGTCCTAGAATTAGAATAAGTTCTTAGAATGACTTCTTAGATTAAGTTCTTAGGGTAAGTTCTTAGAGTAAGTCCTAGAATTGGAATAAGTTCTTAGGATAAGTTCATAGGAAAAGTTCTTAGGGTAAGTTCGTAGGATAAGTCCTTGAATTAGGATAAATTCTTAGGATAAGTTTTTACAATAAATCCTAGAGCTAGAATCAGTTCTTAGAGTAAGTTCCTAGGATAAATTCTTAGAAAACTTCTTAGGATAAGTCCTAGAATTAGAGAAAGTTCTTAGAATAAGTTCCTAGGGTGAGTTCTTGGAATAAGTTCTTGGAATAAGTTCTTAGGATGCGTTCTTAGGATAAGTCCTAGAATTAGGATAAATTGTTAGGATAAGTTCTTACAAAAAGTCCTAGAATTAAAATGAGTTCTTAGAATAAATTTCTGGGATAAGTTCTAAGGATAAGTCCTAGAATTGGAATAGTTTCTTAGGATAAGTTCTTAGGATAAGTTGTTTTTGGGATAAGTCCTAGGACTAAGATGAATTGTTAGGATAAGCTCTTGCAATAGATCCTAGCATTAGAATAAGTTCTTAGAACAAGTTCCCAGGGTAAGTTCTTAGGATAAGTCCTAGAATTAGAATAATTTTTTAGAATAAGTTCTTAGAGTAAGTTCTTAGGATAAGTTCTTAGGGTAAGTCCTAGAATTAGAATAAATTCTCAGAGTAAGTCCTAGAATTGGAATAAATTCTTAGGATAAGTCCTAGAATTAGGATAAATTGTTAGGATAAGCTCCTATAAAAAGTCCTGGAATTAAAATAAGTTCTTAGAATAAGTTTCTGGGATAAGTTCTTGGGATAAGTTCTTAGAATAAGTTCCTAGAATAAGTTGTTTTTGCTATAAGTCCTAGAACTAAGATAAATTGTTAGGACAAGCTCTTACTATAAATCCTAGAATTAGAATAAGTTCTTAGAATAAGTTCCCAGGGTAAGTTCTTAGGATAAGTTCTTCAGATAAGTCCTAGAATTAGAATAAATTCTTAGAGTAAGTCCTAGATTTAGAATAAATTCCTATGATGCGTTCTTAGGATAAATCCTAGAATTAGGACAAATTGTTAGGATAAGTTCTTACAATAAGTCCTAGAATTAAAACAAGTTCTTAGAATAAGCTCCTAGGATAAGTTCTTAGGATAAGTTCTTAGGATAAGTCCCAGAATTAGAGAAAGTTTTTAGAATAAGTTCTTAGGATAAGTCCTAGAATTAGGATAAGTTCTTAGAATAGGATAAGTTGTTTTTAGGATAAGTCCTAAAACTAAGATAATTTTTTAGGATAAGCTCTTACAATAGATCCTAGAATTATAATAAGTCCTTAGGATAAGACCTAGAATTAGGATAAAGTGTTAGGATCAGTTTTTACAATACATCCTAAAATTAGAATAAGTTCTGAGGATCAGTTCTCAGGATAAATTCTTAGAATGAGTTCTGAGGACAAATTCTTAGGATAAATCCTAGAATTCGGATCAGTTATTAGGGTAAATTCTTAGAATAAGGCTTTGAATTAGAATAAGTTCTTAGAGTAAGTTCCTAAGACAGGTGTTTTTAGGATAAATTCTTAGAATAACTTCTAAAATTCGAATAAGTTCTTAGGATGAGTTCCTAGCATAAGTTCTCCCAAAACCCCAAAATTCCCTTCTAGCCTAAACCCCTCCCTTTTAATTTTTAATTCTTTTAGAATTCATTTTTTTTACCCCCCAGTCATTTCTTCCACCTTCCAGCACCCAATTTAATTTAATTTAATTTAATTTAATTTAATTTAATTTAATTCAATTTAATTTATTTTATTTTATTCAATTTAATGTAATTTAATTTAATGTTGTTTTATTTAGTTAATTTAATTTAATTTAATTTAATTCAAGGTAATGTTATATAAATAATTTAATTTAATTTAATTTAATTCAGTTTATTGTAATTTAATTTAATGTAATATTATTTAATTTAATTAATTAAATTTAATTCACTTAATTAATAAAATTAAATTTAATTTAATTTAATTTAATTCGGTTTAATGCAATTTAATTTAATGTAATGTTATTTAATTTATATAATTTATATAATTTTATTTAATTTGATTGAATTTAATTTAATTCAATTTAATTTATTTTATTTTATTCAATCTAATGTAATTTAATTTAATGTTGTTTTATTTAATTAATTAAATTTAATTTAATTTAGTTTATTGTAATTTAATGTAATGTTATTTAATTTAATTTAGTTTATTGTAATTTAATGTAATGTTATTTAATTTAATTAATTAAATTTAATTCACTTAATTTATTTTATTTAATTCAACTTAATTTAATTTAATTCGGTTTAATATAATTTAATTTAATTCGGTTTAATGTAATTTAATTTAATGTAGTGTTATTTAATTTATATAATATAATTTAATTTGATTTAATTTAATTTAATTTAATTCAATTTACTTTATTTTATTTTATTCAATTTAATGTAATTTAATTTAATGTTGTTTTATTTAATTAATTAAATTTAATTTAATTAAATTCAAGGTAATGTTATATAATTAATTTAATTTAATTTAATTTAATTTAATTTAATTTAATTTAGTTTATTGTAATTTAATTTAATGTAATGTTATTTAATTTAATTAATTAAATTTAATTCATTTAATTTATTTTATTTAATTCAATTTAATTTAATTTAATTTAATTCGGTTTAATGTAATTTAATTTAATTCGGTTTAATGTAATTTAATTTAATGTAGTGTTATTTAATTTATATAATTTATATAATTTAATTTGATTTAATTTGATTTAATTTAATTTAATTTGATTTGATTAATGAGGCCCGTGTCCCTGCAGGCTGGTGATGAACTACGTGGCGTTTGCGGTGGGCGAGGTGCTGCTGGTGCTGCTGACGCTCTGCTCGCTGGCTGCCGTGTTCCCCCGGGTGACAGCGGGGACATGGGGACATGGGGACATGGGGACAGTGGGGACATGGGGACACTGGGGACATTGGGGATGCTAGGGACACTGGGGACATTGGGGACAGTGGGGACACTGGGGACATTGGGGACAGTGGGGACACTGTGGAGACATTGGGGACACTGGGGAGAATGGGGATACTGGGGACATTGGGGACATGGGGACACTGGGGACACTGGGGACACTGGGGACATTGGGGACACTGGGGACATTGGGGACACTGGGGAGAATGGGGACACTGGGGACATTGGGGACACTGGGGACACTGTGGGGACCTTGAGGACAGTGGGGACACTGGGGACATTGGGGACACTGGGGACACTGGGGACACTGTGGGGACCTTGAGGACAGTGGGGACACTGGGGACATTGGGGACACTGGGGACACTGGGGACACTGTGGGGACCTTGAGGACAGTGGGACACTGGGGAGAATGGGGACATTGGGGACACTGGGGACAGTGGGGATGCTAGGGACACTGGGGACAGTGGGGACATTGGGGACATTGGGGCAATGGGGACATTGGGGACACTGAGGACGTTGGGGACATTGGGGACACTAGGAAAGTGGGGATGCTAGGGACACTGGGGACATGGGGCACTGGGGACATGGGGACAGTGGGGACATTGGGGACAGTGGGGACAGTGGGGACAGTGGGGACATTGTGGATATGGGGACATTGAGGACATTAGGGGACATTGGGGTCACTGAGCACTGGGGACATTGGGGACACTGTGGGGACATTGGGGACATTGGGGACAGTGGGGACACTGGGGACATTGGGGACACTGGGGACACTGTGGAGACATTAGGGGACATTGGGGACATTGGGGACACTGGGGACATTGGGGACAGTGGGTACAGTGGGGACATTGGGGACACTGGGAACATTGGGGACATGGGGACATTGGGGACATTGGGGACACTCTGGGAACATTTAGGACACCATAGGGACATCTTGGGGATGCTTTGGGGGCACCTCGGGGACACCATGGGGTCAATCCCAGTGACACCTCGGGGACACCCTGGGGACGTGCCCGTGTCCCTGTCCCCAGGCCTTCCAGCGGCGAGCTGGTGTCCTTCTCCACCTGGATCGACCGCCCCGCAGCTGGGCGCGCAACTCCTGGGCCATGGCGGCCGTCGCCATCGTCACCGCCGCCCACGTCCTGGACATGGTGAGCGCGCCGCCGGCCCCTGCCCCGTGTCCTGTGTCCCCGTGTCCTGTCCCCTGTCCCGTGTCCCCGTGTCCCCTGTCCCCTGTCCCCTGTCCCCGTGTCCCGTGTCCCCGTGTCTGTCCCGTGTCCCGTGTCCCCTGTCCCCTGTCCCCTGTCCCGTGTCCCGTGTCCCCGTGTCCCCTGTCCCCGTGTCCCGTGTCCCGTGTCCCCTGTCCCGTGTCCCCGGCCCGCCTGGCAGCTGTGGGGACCCTGCTGGGAGTGGCCGGCCGGGGCCACCCTCGGGGCAGTGCCTGCCAGGGTATTGCGGCTGTGTTGCCCTGGTGGCGCGGTGGCGCTGTCCCCAACTGGGCCACCGTGGGCACCGTGCTGTAGTGGCCAATGGGACGATGGGCTGGTGGCCAACAAGACATTGGGGCCAACGTGTGCTGGCTGTGAGCAGCGCCCCAAACATGGCAGCTCCATCCCAGGGTGGCCACTGTGGCCACGGTGTCCCACTGTCCCCAGCTTGGCTACCATGGGGACCATGCTGTGACCAATGTGACAACGGGGCCACTACGTGGTGGCTGCGAGGAGCAGCCAAAATGCTGCAGTTAAGTCACCCTGCTGGCCATGGTGGCCACAGTGTCCCCCATGTCCCCAGCTTGGCTGCCATGGGGACCATGGGCTGGTGGCCAATGGCAGGATGGGGACACCATGTGGTGGCTGCGAGGAGCAGCCCAAATATTGCGGTTTTATCACCCTGGTGGCCACTGTGTCCCCACTGTGACCCCACCCTCGTGTCCCCAGCTTGACTACCATGGGGACCATGGGCTGGTGGCCAATGGCAGAACAGGGGCCACCATGTAGTGGCTGCGAGGAGCAGCCAAAATATTGCAGTCAAGTCACCCTGGTGGCCATGGTGGCCACTGTGTCCTAACTTGGCTACCATGGGGACCATAGCGTGGTGGCCAATGGGACAACAGGGTCACTGTGTGGTGGCTCTGAGGAGCAGCCCAAATATTGCGGTTATATCACCCTGGTGGCCACTGTGTCCCCACTGTGACCCCACCCTCGTGTCCCCAGCTTGGCTACCATGGGGACCATGCTGTGGCCAATGTGACAATGGGGCCAGCACGTGGTGGCTGCGAGGAGCAGCCAAAATGCTGCAGTTAAGTCACCCTGCTGGCCACGGTGGCCACAGTGTCCCCATGTCCCCAGCTTGGCTACCATGGGGACCATGTGCTGGTGGCCAATGGCAGAACGGGGACACCATGTGGTGGCTGCGAGGAGCAGCCCAAATATTGCATTTATATCACCCTGGTGGCCCACGGTGGCCACGGTGGCCCCAGCTGACCGCTCCCCGTGTCCCCAGCTCGGCTGCCGCCCGCTTCATGGCCGGTGGCCAGCGTGACCAGCGGGGCCCCCGGCAGTGGCTGCGCCGACCAGCCCAAGTGCTACGGGCACAGCGCCCTGCTGGCCCTGGTGGCCACCGTGATGCTGGTCCAGGTGAGCCACATGGTCAAGCTGACCCTCATGGCGCTCATCACGGTGGCCACCGGCGCCCTCAACTTCTCGGCGTGGGAGCCCATCCTGGACCAGTACGACCGGCGAAGCGTGGCCAGCCACGGCTACGTGAGGACATGGGACACGGGGACACTGGGGACACTGGGAGACGCTGGGGAAACTGGGGACACTGGGGACAGTGGGGATATTGGGGACACTGGGGACATTGGGGTATTTGGGACATTGAGGACACTGGGGACATTGGGGACTGTGGGGACAATGGAGACATTGGGGACATTGGGGTATTGGGGACACTGGGGAGACTGGGGAAACTGGGGACACTGGGGACATTGGGGACATGGGGACACTGGGGACTGTGGGGACACTGGGGACATTGGGGTATTAGGGACACTGGGGACATTGGGGACACTGGGAGACTGGAAACTGGGGACACTGGGGACATTGGGGACACTGGGGAGACTGGGAAACTGGGGAGACTGGGGACACTGGGGACACTGGGGACACTGGGGACATTGGGGACAATTGGGGACACTGGGGACACTGGGGACATTGGGGACATTGGGGACACTGGGGAAACTGGGGACACTGGGGGACATTGGGGACAATGGGGACATTGGGGGCATTGGGGAAATTAGGGACATTGGGGGTATTGGGGACACTGGGGACATTGGGGACATTGGGGGTATTGGGGACAATGTGGGGACACTGGGAACACTGGGAACACTGGGGACAATGGGGACAGTGGGGACAGTGGGGACAGTGGGACATTGGGGACAATGGGGACATTGGGGCATTGGGAACATTAGGGACATCGGGGTATTGGGGACACTGGGGACATTGGGGACACTGGGAAACTGGGGACATTGGGGTATTGGGGACACGAGGACACTGGGGACACTGGGGACATTGGGGACAATGGGGGCATTGGGGACACTGGGGACAATGGGGACACTGGGGAGACTGGGAGATTGGGGACAGTGGGGACATTGGGGACACTGGGGACACTGGGGACATTGGGGACATTGGGGACACTGGGGACATTGGGGACACTGGGGACATTAGGGAAAATGGAGACATGGGGGACACTAGGGACACTGGGGAAACTGGGGACATTGGGGGTATTGGGGACATGAGGACACTGGGGACATTGGGGACAATGGGGGCATTGGGGACACTGGGGACACTGGGGGCATTGGGGACATTGGGGACATTGGGCATTAGGGACATTGGGACATTGGACACTGGGGACACTGGAGAGACTGGGGACACTGGGGACACTGGGGACACTGGGGACACTGGAGAGACTGGGGACACTGGGGACCCTGGGGACACTGGGGACACGGGGACAATGGGAAACTGGGGATCATCCTGGTCACGTTCTGCTCACTGGCCGTCATCTTCCCTGGGTGACAATGGGGACACTCTGGGGGACACTGGGGACACTGGGAGAGGGGACAGGGGAGGGGGCACTGGGGACGGTCCCGGCTGTGCCGCAGGCGGTGCTGGTGCCCTCCAAGTACTCGGTGACCGCCATGATCCTCGTGGTGACGCTCAGCTTCTACTACTTCTCCCGGCACGTGAGTGGCCGCGGACGCCTCCTCCTCTTCCTCCTTCCTTCCTCTTCCTCCTCCCTCCTCTTCCTCCTTCCTTCCTCTTCCTCCTCCTTTCTCTTCATCCTCCTTCCTCGTCCTCCTCCTCCTCCTTCCTTCCTCTTCCTCCTCCTTCCTTCCTCTTCCTCCTTCCTTCCTCTTCCTCCTTCCTTCTCTTCCTCCTTCCTTCTCTTCCTCCTCCCTCCTCTTCCTCCTCCTTTTCTTCATCCTCCTCCTCGTCCTCCTCCCTCCTCCTCCTCCTTCCTTCCTCTTCCTCCTCCTTCCTTCCTCTTCCTCCTCCTCCTCCTCCTCCTTCCTTCTTCCTCCTCCTCCTTCCTCTTCCTCCTTCCTTCCTCTTCTCCTCCTTCCTTCCTCTTCCTCCTTCCTTCCTCTTCCTCCTCCTCCTTCCTCCTCCTCCTTTTCTCTTCATCCTCCTTCCTTCCTCCTCCTTCCTCTTCCTCCTTCCTCCTCCTCCTCCTTCCTTCCTCTTCCTCCTCCCTCCTCTTCCTCCTCCCTCCTCTTCCTCCTTCCTCCTCCTCCTTCCTCCTCCTTCCTCCTCTTTCCTTCCTCCTCCTCCTTCCTTCCTTCCTCTTCCTCCTCCGTCCTCTTCCTCCTCCTTTCTCTTCATCCTCCTTCCTCCTCCTCCTCTTTCCTTCCTCTTCCTCCTCCCTCCTCTTCCTCCTCTTCCTCCTCCTTCCTTCCTTCCTCTTCCTCCTCCTTCCTCTTCCTCCTCCCTCCTCCTTCTCCTTCCCCTTTCTCCTCCCTCCTCCTCCTTCCTTCCTTTTCCTTCTTTATCCATCCTTTTCCTTCTCCTTCCTTCCTTTTCCTCCTCCTTCCCTCCCTTTTTTCCCCCTCCTTCCCTCCATTTTCCTCCACCTTCACTCCATTTTCCTCCTCTTTCCTCCCTTTTCCTTCTCCTTCCTTCCTTTTCCAGCTCTTTCCTTTCCCTTTTCTTTCCTTTTCCTCCTCTCTTCTCTCTCCTTTTCCCCCTTCCCTTTTCCTCCCTCCCTTTTCCTCCCTTTCCCCTTTTTTTATTCCTTTTTCCTGCTCTTTCCTCCCCTTTCCTGCTTTTCCTCTGTTTTCCTCATCCTTGCTCCCTAAATCCATTCCCAAATTCCCTAAATCCGTTCCCAAATTCCCTTCCTTTCCCAAATTCCCTGATTCCTTGGAAGTTTCAGGACCCTGGGATTTTTCTCAGGCCCAGCCATGGCACCCACAGAAGAAACCCCTGGAGGGTTTTCCAGCCCCCACCAATTCTGGGAATATCCTCATCCCATGATCCCATTTTCCCATTTTCCCATTTTCCCATTTTCCCATTTTCCCATTTTCCCATTGTCCCATTTTCCCATTTTCCCATTTTCCCATTTTCCCTGTATCCCATCCCATCCCTGTATCCCATCCCATCCCATCCCATCCCTGTATCCCATCCCATCCCATCCCATCCCATCCCATCCCAAACCTTTCCTCCCAACTCTCCCATCCCAGGACTGGAAATCCCCACATTCCCAAACCCCGTTCCCACATTCCCAGGTGGAGAAGCCGGCCAGGACCCCTTTCCCCACATACCCACATTCCCAATTCCCGTGTTCCCAGGTGGAGAAGCTGACCCTGACCCTTTCCCCACATTCCCAAATCCCATTCCCAAATCCCGATTCCCCATTCCCAGGTGGAGAAGCTGGCGCGGATGCTGTTCCCCCATTCCCAACTCCCGATTCCCGGTTCCCAAGGTGGAGAAGCTGGCCCTGACCCTTTCCCAAATCCCGATTCCCAATTCCCAGGTGGAGAAGCTGGCCAGGACCCCATTCCCACCTTCCCAAATCCCGTTCCCCCATTCCCAAATCCTGATTCCCAATTCCCAGGTGGAGAAGCTGACCCCTTCCCCATTCCTGATTCCCGGTTCCCAGGTGGAGAAGATGGCCTGACCCTTTCCCAAATCCCGATTCCCAATTCCCGGGTGGAGAAGGTGGCCCTGGCCATTCCCAATTCCCAATTCCCAGTTCCCAGGTGGGAGAGCTGCCCTGACCCATTTCCCAAATCCCGATTCCCAATTCCCAGGTGGAGAATCTGACCCCATTCCCAATTCCCGGTTCCGGTTCCCAGGTGGAGGAGCTGGCCCTGACCCTTTCCCAAATCCCAATTCCGGTTCCGGTTCCCAGGTGGAGGAGCTGGCCCTGACCCTTTCCCCCATTCCCAATTCCCGATTCCCAATTCCCAGGTGGAGAAGCTGGCCCTGACCCTTTCCCAAATCCCGATTCCCAGTTCCCAGGTGGAGAAGCTGGCCCTGACCCCTTTCCCCATTCCCAATTTCCAATTCCCAATTCCGGGTGGAGAAGCTGGCCCTGACCCCTTTCCCCATTCCCAATTCCGGTTCGGTTCCCAGGTGGAGGAGCTGGCCTGACCCTTTCCCAAATCCCAATTCCCGATTCCGGTTCCCAGGTGGAGAAGCTGACCCCTTTCCCCATTCCCAATTCCCAGGTTCCGGTTCCCAGGTGGAGAAGCTGGCGGCGGGGCGCTGTTCCTGTGGAAGATCGGCGTGCCACGAGCAGAAGGAGCGCGTCTCCCGAGATGCGCCCGCTGGAACGAGGCGCTGGTGGCCAACATGCTGCCCGAGCACGTGGCCCGGCACTTCCTGGGCTCCAAAAAAGCGCTGACGAGGTCGGTATTCCGCTTTTCCTGCCAGTATTCCGCTTTTCCCACCCGTATTCCCGCATTTCCCACCCGTATTCCCGCTTTTCCGGCCCGTATTCCGCTTTTCCTGCCCGTATTCCTGCTTTTCCGCCCATATTCCGCTTTTCCGCCCATATTCCGCTTTTCCCACCCGTATTCCGCTTTTCCGGCCCGTATTCCGCTTTTCCAGGCCGTATTCCCACTTTTCCGGCCCATATTCCCGCTTTTCCAGCCCGTATTCCCGCTTTTCAGGCCGTATTCCGCTTTTCCAGCCCGTATTCCTGCTTTTTCCCACCCGTATTCCGCTTTTCCGGCCCGTATTTCTGCTTTTCCGGCCCATATTCCGCTTTTCCGGCCCGTATTCCGGCTTTTCCGGGGCCGTATTCCCGCTTTTCAGCCCGTATTCCCGCTTTTCCGGCCCGTATCCCTGCTTTTCCGCCTGTATTCCCGCTTTTCCCGCCCGTATTCCTGCTTTTCCGACCCGTATTCCGCTTTTTCCCACCCGTATTCCCGCTTTTCCCACCCGTATTCCGCTTTTCCGGCCCATATTCCGCTTTTCCGGCCCATATTCCGCTTTTCCAGCCCGTATTCCTGCTTTTTCAGGCCGTATTCCGCTTTTCCGACCCGTATTCCCGCTTTTCCCACCCGTATTCCCGCTTTTCCGGCCCGTATTCCCGCTTTTCCCGCCCGTATTCCCGCTTTTCCGGCCCGTATTCCCGCTTTTCCGGCCCGTATTCCCGCTTTTCCCGCCCGTATTCCCGCTTTTCCGGCCCGTATTCCCGCTTTTCCCGCCCGTATTCCCGCATTTCAGGGCCATATTTCCACATTTCCCGGCCGTATTCTCGTGTTTCCTGCTCGCATTCCCTCATTTCTGGGTGGTATTCCTGGATTTCTGGGTGGTATTCCTGCATTTCTGGGCGGTATTCCCACTTTTCTGGGCCGTATTCCCGTGTTTTCGGCTCGTATTCCCGGATTTCTGGGTGGTATTCCCGCTTTTCCAGGCTGTATTCCCGCTTTTCCAGGCCGTATTCCATCATTTCCATGGCGTATTCCCTTGTTTCCGGGCCATATTTCCACATTTCAGGCTGTATTCCCATGTTTCCAGGCTGTATTTCTGCATTTCCGGGCAGTATTCCCACATTTCAGGTGGTATTCCCACATTTTCAGGCCTTATTCCCGCATTTCTGCGCCATATTCCTGCATTTCCGGGCCAGAATTCCGGGAAGGAATTTCGGGATCCAGGGGCTTCACTGGGAATTTGGGACTCCAGGAAGGGTCTCGCTTCCTTTTTCCATCCCCAAATTCCATAAAAATCCCTCGGGATGGATCCTGACTGTCCTGGATCCCAGAATCCCGGAATGGTTTGGATGGGATCCGTGGACCTTCAATCCCATCCCATCCCAATCCCGCCATCCCAGGCTGATCCAAGATTTCCTTGGACACTCCCAGGGATCCAGAGCAGCCGGGAAACCCTTGGAAAACTCCCTTGGATGGGAATTCCCAGATTCCCAGTGAGATCCGGGGCTCTGGAAGGACCCAGAATTTGGGGAAGGAATTTTCCCTGGGAATTTCCTGGGAACTGGGGATTTAATTCTTAACAATCAACGTTTTACAACCAATAATCGGTTACCAATAATCAATAACCAATAACCGACTGATAATGATTTGTGATCCATGGGGACATTCCCGGCAATCCTGGGGATTGGGATTGGATCCATCCCCATCCCGACTCCTCTCCAGGAAGGAATGTCAGGAATTTAATGGGAATTCGGGACTCAGGAAGGGTCTCCCTTCCCTTTTCCATCCCGAATTCCATAAAAATCCCTCAGGGTGGGTCCCGAGCATCCTGGATCCCAGAATCCGGGAATTCTTTGGGATGGGATCCATGGATTTAAAAACCAACACTCCACACCCAGTAACCAATTACCAATAACCGATAACTGATAACTGATAACCGATAACTTATAACCAATAACCAATAATCAATAACCAATAACCGATAACCGATAACCAATAACCAATAACGAATAACCGATAACCAATAACTGATAAACAATAAGTGATAACCAATAACTGATAACCGATAACCAATAACCGATAACCAATAACCGATAACCAATAATCGATAACCAATAACCAATAACCAATAACCAATAACCAATAATCAATAACCAATAACCAATAACCAATAATCAATAACCAATAACCAATAACCAGTAATGAATAACCGATAACGAATAACCAATAACCAATAACTGATAACCAATAACTGATAACCGATAACCGCTAACCGCCCGCCCGTCCTGGGGGTAGGCAGCGTTCCAGCGTTCCCGAGTTCGGAATTCATTCCAGGAGCTGTACAGCCAATCGTCACGAGGGAGATCGGGGTGATGTTCGCCTCGCTGCCCAACTTTGCCGATTTCTACACCGAGGAGAGCATCAACAACGGCGGCATCGAGTGCCTGCGCTTCCTCAACGAGATCATCTCCGACTTGACGGCGTGAGGCGGGAGCAGCGGGAGCAGCGGGATATAGCGGGAATAGCGGGAATGTCGGGGATAGCGGGGATAGCGGGAATAGCGGGGATAATGGGAATAGCGGGAATATCGGGGATAATGGGAATAGCGGAGAGGGCCAGGGAAGGGAATGGGAGTGGGATTGGGGATGGGGATAGGGAATGGGGAATGGGAATGGGAATGGGGATGGGGATGGGAATGGGAATGGGAATGGGAATGGGAATGGGAATGGGAATGGGGATGGGGATGGGAGTGGGAACAGGAACAAGTGTTGGAAGGGGAATTGCAGTGGGAATGGGAATGGGAATGGGAGCAGGAATGGGAGTGAATGGGAATGGGGATGGGAATGGGAGCAGGAGTAAGAACGGGAATGGGAGTGGAATGGGAACAGGAGCAGGAATGGGAATGGGAATGGGAGTGGGAATCTGGATGGGTATGGGAATGGGAACAGGAATGGGAATGGGAATAGGAGTGGGAGTGGGAGTGGGAATGAGAATGGGAGTGAGAACAGGAACAAGTGTTGGAATGGGAATAGGAATGGGGATGGGAATGGGGATGGGAATGGGGATGGGAGCAGGAATGGAAATGGGAATGGGAATGGGAATGGGAATGGGGATGGGAATGGGAATGGGAATGTGAATGGGAGCAGGAATGGGAACGAGGAACGGGAATGGGAATGGGGATAGGAATGGGAATGGGAATGGGAATGAATGGGAGTGGGAATGGGAATGGGGATGGGGATGGGGATGGGAGCAGGAATGGGAACGGGAATGGGAATGGGGATAGGAATGGGCATGGGAATCAGGATGGGAATGGGGATGTGAGTGGAAATGGGAATGGGAGCAGGAATGAGAATGGGAATGGGAATGGGAATGGGAATGGGAATGGGAATAGGAGCGGGAGTGGGGATTGAGAACAGGAATGGGGTTCCTGGCTGGAGTGGGAACATCCAGGTGGGATCACAGCTGAAATCACAGGGAATGTCCAGGTGGGAATGGGGCACATCCAGGTGGGATCACACTGGGAATCATGGGAGTATCCTGGTGGGAATCACAGGGAATGTCCAGGTGGAATCAGGGAATCAGACTGGGAACCAGACTGGGCATTGTGGGAAATATCCAATCAGGAGTCACGGGCAATAAATATCCAGGTGGGATCACACTGGGAATCACAGGGAATATCTAGGTGGGATTGGGAATATCCAGGTGGGATCACAGGAGGAATAACTGGGAATATCCAGGTGGGATCGTACTGGGAATAATTGGAAATACGCAGGTGAAATCACACAGGAATCATGGGAATATCCAGGTGAAATCACACCAGGAATAACTGGGAATATCCAGGTGGGATCACACCAGGAATAACTGGGAATGTCAGGAGAAATCACACCTGGAATCATGGGAATATCCAGGTGGCATGGGGAATATCCAGGTGGAATCACAGCAGGAGTAATTGGGAACAGCCAGTTGGGATCAGACTGGGAATCGTGGGGAATGTCCAGGTGGGATCACAGCAGGAGTAATTGGGAACACCCAGGTGGGATGGCTGGGATCCCCGGCCGTTCCAGCGGCATTCCAGCGGCGATCCCGGTTTTTGTCGTGCGCAGCTGCTGGACGAGCCCCAGTTCCGCTGCATCACCAAGATCAAGACCATCGGCAGCACCTACATGGCCGCCTCGGGGTCACGCCCGACGCCCGGCGCCAACGGAGTTCGGAGCCGTGGTGAAGCGGGAGCCCGGCCCTGGGCACGCCTGGGACGGGGGATCGCTCCCTTCCTCCTTGTCCCCATCCCGTGTGCCATCCCGTGTGCCATCCCCGTGTCACATCCCGTGTCACATCCCGTGTCACATCCCCGTGTGCCATCCCGTGTCCCATGCTCGTGTCCCCAAATCCCCATATCCCATCTCCATATTCTCTGTCTCACCTCTACCTCCATCTCCGTGTCCCATCTCTATGTCCATGTCCCATTCCCAGATCCGTGTCCGTCTCCCATCTCCATGTCCCAATCCCTGTGTCCCATCTCCATGTCCCATCTCCGTGCCCCATTTCCATGTCCCATCTCCCATCCCCAAATCTCATGTCCCATTTCCAAATTCCATCCCCATGTCCCATCTCCCATCCCCAAATCCCATCTCCTTATTTCATCTCCATGTCCCATTTCCATGTCACAATCCCCATGTCCCATCCCTGTGTCCCATCTCCATGTCCCATCTCCGTGTCCCACCTCCATCCCCATGTCCCATCTCCAAATCCCATTTCCATCCCATCCCCATGTCCCATCTCCAAATCCCATCTCCATGTCCCATCCTCATGTCTCACCCTACGTGTCCCATCTCCGTGTCCCATGTCTGTGTCCCATATCTGTGTCCCCAAATTCATGTCCCATCTCCAATCCCCAAATCCCATTTCCTTATCCCATCTCCATGTCCTATCTCCCGTCCCACCTCCTTCCCCAAATCCCATCCCGTGTCCCATATACATGTTCCATCATCATCTCCAAATCCCATCTCCATGTCCTATCTCCGTGTCCCATATCCATGTCCATTCCTCAAATCCCATCCCCATGTCCCATCCTCATCTCCCATCCCCAAATCCCATCTGTGTGTCTATCTCCCTGTCCCATCCCCAAATCCCATCCACATCTCCCATCCCCAAATCCCATCTCCATCTCCATCCCCAAATCCCATCCCCAAATCCCATCTGTGTGTCCATCTCCTGCCCCATCCCCAAATCCGTCCCCAAATCCCATCCCAAATCCCATCCCCATCTCCCACGCCCTGCCCCGGCCGCCCCGTCCCCGCCGGGCAGGGCGCGATTCCCGGGAATTCCGCGCAGAAGGAGCCGCGGTCGGAGCGGGAGCGCTGGCAGCACCTGGCCGACCTGGCCGACTTCGCGCTGGCCATGAAGGTGACGCTGATGAACATCAACTACCAGTCCTTCAACAACTTCATGCTGCGCATCGGCAAGTCCGGGGAGCGCCGGGAGCTCCGGGAATTCCGGCGCGGCCCCGGCGCGATCCGTGCGTTTTCCCCGTTCCCCGGGCAGGGATGAACAAGGGCGCGGTGCTGGCCGGCGTCATCGGGGCGCGCAAGCCCCACTACGACATCTGGGGCAACACGGTCAACGTGGCCAGCAGGATGGAGTCCACCGGAGTCATGGGCAACATCCAGGTGGGAACGGCGGGAGTTGGGTGGCCAGGTGGGGTAATCCAGCTGGGAATAATTGGGAATGAGTCTCCAGGTGGGATCGCCCAACTGGGAATGGCGGGAATGGGTGGCCAAATGGGATAATCCAGCTGGGAATAATTGGGAATATCCAAGTGGGATCACACTGGCAATCATGGGGAATATCCAGGTGGGATCACCCAAATGGGAATAATTGGGAATACCCAAGTGGGATCACACTGGCAATCATGGGGAATATCCAGGCGGGATCACCCAACTGGGAATAATTGGGAATGAGTCTCCAGGTGGGATCACCCAGCTGGGAATAATTGGGAATGAGTCTCCAGGTGGGATCACCCAACTGGGAATAATTGGGAATGAGTCTTCAGGTGGGATCACCCAACTGGGAATGGCGGGAATGGGTGGCCAGGTGGGATAATCCAGATGGGAATAATTGGGAATATCGAAGTGGGATCACACTGGCAATCATGGGGAATATCCAGGTGAGATCACCCAACTGGGAATAATTGGGAATGAGTCTCCAGGTGGGATCACCCAGCTGGGAATAATTGGGAATGAGTGGCCAGGTGGGATCACCCAACTGGGAATAATTGGGAATGAGTCTCCAGGTGGGATCACCCAGCTGGGAATGGCGGGAATGGGTGGCCAGGTGGGATCACCCAACTGGGAATAATTGGGAATATCCAAGTGGGATCACACTGGCAATCATGGGGAATATCCAGGTGGGATCACCCAACTGGGAATGGCGGAAATGGTGGCCAGGTGGGATCACCCGGCTGGGAATAATTGGGAATGAGTCTCTGGTGGGATCACCCAACTGGGAATAATCAGGAATATCCAGGTTGGATCATCCCAGGAGTCTTGGGAATATCCAGGTGGGATCACGCCAGGCCTTCACTGGGAATCTCAGGGCTCCAGGAAGGGTCTCTCTTCCTTTTTCCTCCCTTTTCCATCCCCAACTTCCGTAAAAACCCCTCAGGATGGATCCTGAGTGTCCTGGATCCCAGAATCCTGGAATGGTTTGGGATGGGATCCATGGACCTGAAATCCCATCCCATTCCAATCCCACCATCTTTGAATTTTCCATCCTTTCCTTGGACACTCCCAAGGATCCAGGGATTCTTTGCCAATCCCATCCCATCCCTTCCCTGCCCTGCCAAGAATTTTCCTGGTCCCTGGAAATTTTCCACCCACAACTGCAATCCAACCATTTCTCCGACCTCTTCCCGCTTTTCCCCACATCCCACACCAAGGAAAAATTCCCCAGATTCCCGATTTTCCCGGGCAGGTGGTGGAGGAGACGCAGCAGATCCTGAAGGAATACGGATTCCGCTTCGTGCGGCGCGGCGCCGTCTACGTCAAGGGCAAAGGGGAGCTCCTGACTTTTTTCCTGAAGGGCCGGGAAAAACCGGGATCGTTCCTCGGAGCCGCCGCCGTGCCCCTGCCCCACCAGGTGCTGGAAAATTCCTGAGGATTCCTCGGGAATATCCGCCGGGATCCGCAACCCATCCCCTCCTTCCCGGAGGATTTTTGGGTTTTTTTTGGAGTGGGGCAGGTGTGGATTTTGTGGAAAGGCGGATCCGGGTTTTTTGGTTTTTTTCCCGGGATTTTCCGCCGCGGGAATGCCGGACTTGGAGCGGTGGCAGCGGTTCCAGGAGATCCAAACTCAGGGATGGTTGGGAAGACTCAGCGGGAGCAAATCTGGGATTTGCCGGAAAATTCCTCCCGAATTCCTCCCGGAGCGCGGCAGGGAGGAGCTGGGAGAGCTCGGATCCGGATCCGGCTTGGATTTGGGGAAGGACGGGAGTTGTGCGGTCCAGATCCATAAATTTTATCAGAGAAATGAAGGATTTTCGTTTGTGCCCCGTGGCCGGGATTGGGGTTGGGATCAGGGTTGGGATCGAGGTTGGGATCAGGGTTGGGATCAGGATTGGATCAGGATTGGGATCAGCATCGGGGTCAGGATTGTGATCAGGATCAGGAGTGAGATTGGGATCAAGATTGGGATCAGAACTGGAATTGGGATCTGGATCAGGATTGGGATCTGGATCAGGATTGGGATTGAGATTGGGACTGGAACAGGATCAGATTTAGAATTGGGATCTGGATTGGGACTGGATCAGGATTGGGATCAGGATCGAGGTCAGATTTGGGATCAGGATCAGGAGTGGGATTGGGATCAGGATTAGGATCAGAATCGGGATTGGGATCAGGATCGGGATTGGGATTGTGATAGGAATCTGGATCAGGATCAGGATTGGGATCAAGGCAGGGATTGGGATCAGGATGGAGATTTGTATCGGGATTGGGATTTGTATCCAGATTGGGATTGGGGTTGTGATCAGGATGGGGATCTGGATTGGGATTGGAGCCAGGATTGGGACTGGGATGGGGATTGGGATCTGACCTAGATCGGGATCAGGATCAGGATCCGGTTTGGGGTCAGAATCGGGATTGGGATCAGGATTGGGATCGGGATTGGGATCAGGATGAGGATCAGACCCACAGTTGGGATCCAGATTGGGATTGGTGGCACCAGGAATGTTGCCCGTGGCATTCCCAGGGTTGGGATCAGCTCCAGCAGAATCAGTGGAATTCCAAAGGCTCATTCCCGATTCCCAGCCTGGATTTTTCCCTAACAGGAAGGGCTCCAGCACTTTTCCAAGGGGATTTTGGACTGGGAGGGATCCTGGAATGGTTTGCATGGGAAGGGACCCAAAATCCCATTCCATGGGCAGGGACACATTCCAAATGTTCCTTGGATTCTCCCAGGGATCCAGGGACTCTCTGGGTGTTCCAGCCCAGCTGGAATTTGGGGGTTTTTTTAGGATCACCAGGATACCCTGGGATAAGCCAGGAATTCCTTCCCAAATCCCATTTCCCCCTTCTCCAGGGAATTCCCTCCATTCCCAGCTCTCCCAGCCTGGGATTGGATCCATCTCCATCCCGACTCCTCTCCGGGAAGGATTTTCAGGAATTCACTGGGAATTTGGGACTCCAGGAAGGGTGTCCCTTCCCTTTTCCATCCCCAAATTCCATAAAAATACCTGGGGATGGATCCTGAGTGTCCTGGATCCCAGAATCCCGGAATGGTTTGGGATGGGATCCATGGATTTTAAATCCCATCGCATTCCAATCCCACAATCCCAGGGTGCTCCAGGATTTCCTTGGACACTCCCATGGATTCAGGGATTCTCTGAGAATTCTTTTCCAGTCTCTCCCCATCCTCCCAGGCAGGAATTCCTTCCCAAAATCTCACCCCACTCCCTCCTTTTCCTGTGGGAATCCATTCCCTGTGCCCTCCATTCCCTCATCCCAAATATTCCCCCCCACCCATTCCCAACCCTTGGGTTCATCCCCAATTCCCATTTTTTCCCCGTCGCCGCCTTCTCCGAACGCTCTCATCCATATTATTTTTTATTTCTTTGGGAATTTTCCATCCCTCCTTTACAATATTTTACAGGATCCCACCCTTCCAAAAATTCCCAATCGGGATCCATCCCATTCCAGGAATCCCTAAGTGGGAATTCCACCCTCATTCCCACCCGGAATCCCGGGATTTTTATTTCTTATTTTTTTTAATTAGGAAGGATTAAGCGCTAAGGGGACACTACAGGGGGTGCGCGAATCCCGTGGGATTTTCCTGGTTTCTTTCCTGGATTTTTCCCGTTTTTCCCCGGGATTTTCCTGATTTTTTTCTCGGATTTTCCCGGTTTTCCCATCACTGCCCATCCTTGGAAAAGCTTTTCCCGATGGCGTTCTTGAAGAGCGTCACCAGCGGCGTCCGGATCCTCTCCGGGCTCATGAAACCCCCGTAGCGTTTCTCCTTCTGGGAATTCCACGGGAATTTTGGGAATTCCTCCTCTTCCTCCTCTTCTTCCGACGGCTCTTCCCGCCGGAATTCCAGCTGGGAATTCTCCGCCGATTCCTCCTCGGCCCCGTTGGGATAAACCTTGACCGGCCTCCTCTTGCGCCCGACGGGTTTTCCCCATCGGAAGTGCTCCATGGAATACGAGCGCTTCCCATCTTTTCCCGCCTCTTCCGAGCGCCGGGAAAAGGGAATTCCGGGATCGCTCCCGGCTCCCTCTTCCCGTTTCCTCATCCCGGCGTCGCTGCTGTTTTTCCGGCCGAACTGGTTCCAGCGGAAATGGCTCATCACGTACCGGCGGAGGCTCTCGGAGAGCGGCTGGAATTGCCCATTCCCGGGAAAGAGCGGAGATTCCAAGGAAAGCTGGGCCCGGCACGATCCCGCGCAGGCCTGGAATGAGGCGGGAAAAAGGGAATTCCGGGGATGGAATTCCCAATTTTTTTTTTTTTTTTTTTTTGGGGGGCGTTCAAGATTGTTTGGGAATCGGGGATTGGGGAAGATCTGGAAGCGGCGTTCCCGCGAAAATCCCCGTGTTTGGGAGTTTTCGGGAAAACGTAAGGAACGGGAATTTTGGGGTGGAATTCCCATTTTTTGGGATGCTCAGAACAATTTGGGAATGGGGGATTGGGGAGCCTCTGGAAGTGGCGTTCCCGTGAAAATTCCCGTTCCTTACGTTTGGGAGTTTTAGAGAAAACTCAAGAAATGGGAATTCCATCCCGGAATTTTTGGGATGTTCAACATCATTTGGGAATGAGGGATTTGGGAGTGTCTGGAAGTGGAAAATTTTGGGAGAATCCCATGTGGGATAACGAAAGGAATGGGAATTCTGGGGTGGAATTTCCATTTTTGGGGTGTTTAGAACAATTTGGGAATCGGGGATTGGGGAAGATTTGGAAGCGGCGTTCCAGTGAAAATCCCCGTGTTTGGGAGTTTTCGGGAAAACGCAAGGAACGGGAATTTTGGGATGGAATTCCCATTTTTTGGGATGCTCAGACTCATTTGGGAATGGGGGATTGGGGAGCCTCTGGAAGTGGCGTTCCCGTGAAAATTCCCAAGTTTGGGAGTTTTAGAGAAAACGCAAGGAATGGGAATTCCATCCCGGAATTTTCGGGATGTTCAACATCATTTGGGAATGGGGGATTGGGGAGTGTCTGGAAGCGGAAAATTTTGGGAGAATCCCATGTGGGATAATGAAAGTAATGGAAATTCTGGGGTGGAATTTCCATTTTTTGGGGTGTTTAGAACAATTTGGGAATGGGGGATTGGGGAAGATCTGGAAGCGGCGTTCCCGCGAAAATCCCCGTGTTTGGGAGTTTTGGAAAATGCAAGGAATGGGAATTTTGGGGTGGAATTCCCATTTTTTGGGATGCTCAAAATCATTTGGGAATGGGGGATTGGGGAGTGTCTGGAAGAGGAAAATTTTGGGAGAATCCCGTGTGGGATAATGAAAGTAATGGAAATTCTGGGGTGGAATTTCCATTTTTCGGGATGTTTAGAACAATTTGGGAATCGGGGATTGGGGAAGATCTGGAAGCGGCTTTCCCGCGAAAATCCCAGTGTTTGGGAGTTTTAGAGAAAACGCAAGGAATGGGCATTCCATCCTGGAATTTTCGGGATGTTCAACATCATTTGGGAATGAGGGATTGGGGAGTGTCTGGAAGTGGAAAATTTTGGGAGAATCCCATTTGGGGAGGGATTTGGGAATTTACAAATTTGGGAATTCCTTGAAAAACACAAGGAACAGGAATTCCAGGATGGAATTCCCATTTTTGGGAATGCTCAGAATCATTTGGGAATGGGGGATTTGGGAACCTCTGGAAACGGCGTTCCCACAAAAATTCCCATGTTTGGGAGTTTTCGAGAAAACGCAAGGAATGGGAATTCCAGGATGGAATTCCCAATTTTAGGGATGGTCAGGATCATTTGGGAATGAGGAATTCGGGACCCTCTGGAAGCGGAAAAATTTTGGGAAAATCCCATTTGGGATAATGAAAGGAATGGGAACTCCGGGATGGAATACCCACTTTTTGGGATGTCCGGGATCATTTGGGAATGAGGGATTCAGGATTTGCTGGAAGCAGAAAAATTTTGGGAAAATCCCATGTGGGAGAGGTTCCGAATTTTGGAATTCCCAGGAATAACGAAACAAATAGGAATTCCGGAATGGAATTCCCTTTTTTTTGGGGGATGCTCAGAATCATTTGGGAATGGGGGATTGGGGAGCCTCTGGAAGCTGGCGTTCCCACAAAAATTCCTGTGTTTGGGAATTCTCAGGAATAGCAAAAGGAATGGGAATTCCATCCCGGAATTTTCGGGATGTTCGGGATCGTTTGGGAATGAGGGATTTGGGGCCCTTTGGAAGTGGAAAAATTTTGGGAAAATCCGACGTGGGATAACGAAAGGAATGGGAATTCCGGGATGGAATTCCCACTTTTTAGGATGGTCGGGATCATTTGGGAATGAGGAATTTGGGACCCTCTGGAAACGGCGTTCACACAAAAATTCCCATCTTTAGGAGTTTTTTGGAAAACGTAAGGAACAGAAATTCCGGAATGGAATTCCCACTTTTTGGGATGTCCGGGATCGTTTGGGAATGAGGGATTTGGGAGTGTCTGGAAGTGGAAAATTTCGGAAGAATCCTGTGTGGGGAGGGATTTGGGAATTTACAAATTTGGGAATTCCTTGGAAAAACACAAGGAACAGGAATTCCAGGATGGAATTCCCACTTTTCGGGATGCCCGGGATCATTTGGGCATGGGGGATTTGGGAGTGTCTGGAAGCAGAAAAATTTTGGGAGAATCCTGAATCTGGAAATTCCCTGGAAAAATGCAAGGAATGGGAATTCTGGGATGGAATTCCCACTTCTTGTGATCCTGAAGTTTGGAATCATTTGGGAACGGGGAAGCCTCTGGATGAGGAGTTCCCAGAAAAAAATAGGGAGAATCCCACGTGGGAAGGGATTTGGGAATTCCCAAATTTGGGAATTTTGGGGGAATTTTAAGGATTTGATCCCTTAATTCTCGAGGAAAATTCCTATTCTGAATCTCTCCAATTTTAGGATCTCGGGAACTTGATCCCAAAAAATTTTTGGGGATTTTTGTTTTCTGATCCCCTGAAAATGTCCGGAAAAATTCCCATTCCTGAATCCCTCCATTTTTGGGATCTTTGGGATTTGATCCCCAAAAATCACCAGGAAAATTCCCATTCCCAAATCTCTTTTTTTATTTTGGATCTTTGGGATTTGATTGCAAAAAATTTTTGTCATCTTTTGGATTTGATCCCAAAGAATCCCTGGGAAAATTCCCATTCCCAAATCCCTCCATTTCTGGGGATCTTTGAGCTATGATCCCAAAAAAAAATTTATGGGATTGTTGAGATTTGATCCCCAAAGAACCTCCAGAAAAATTCCCATTCCCAAATCTCTTCTTTTTGGGGGGTGGGAGTATTTTGGGATTTGATCCCAAAAAATTTTGGAGTTCTTTCAGATTTGATCCCAAAGAATCCCTGAGAAAATTCTCATTCCCATATCCATCCATTGTTTGGGGATTTTTGGGATTCTCCAGGAAAATTCCCATACCCAAATCCCTCTGGGTTTTTTTTTGGTTTTTTGTTCTTTTTGTTTGTTTGTTTTTTTTTTTTTTTTTTGTTTTAATTTTTTTTTTAATTTTTGGCATTTCATCCCAAAAAATCTCAAGAAAATTCTCATTCCCATATTCCTCAATTATTGGGATTTTGAGATTCTCCAGGAAAATTCCATACCCAAATCCCTCTGGTTTTTGGTTTTTTGTTTTAATTTTTTTTTTTTTTTAATTTTGGCATTTCATCCCAAAAAATCCTGAAAATTCCCATTCCCATATCCCACCAATTTTGGGGATTTTGGGATTCTCAAGAAAATTCCCATACCCAAATCCCTCTGGGGTTTTTTTTTTTTGTTTTTTGTTTTTTTTTGTTTTGGTTTTGGTTTTGTTTTTTTTTTTTAATTTTATTTTTGGCATTTCATCCCAAAAAATCTCCAAGAAAAATTCTCATTCCCATATCCCTCAATTTTGGGGATTTTGGGATTCTCAAGAAAATTCCCATACCCAAATCCCTCTGTTTTTTTTTTTTTTTGTTTTTGTTTTTTTTTTTTTTGTTTTGGTTTTTTTTAAATTTTTGGGAATTTCAAAAATCTCCATGAAAATTCCCAAGCCCCACCCGCTTCCATCCCTTCCCTTTCCCGCATTCCCAGCCCTCCTCCCCCATTCCCAATTCCCAGGATTTACCAGAACTCCGGCCTCGCTGCCCGGATCCCGGCACCTGGAATTCTCCCGGCACGGGTCGGAAGCTCCCACGGAATTCCAAAGGATCAGCCCCAGCACCACGGGAAGAATTCCCGACCCCATCCCGGCCGGAAAAACGGGATCACGCCGGGAGCCGAGAGCAGGAAAACCGGGAAGGGACTGCGGGAAAAATCCCCCCCAAAAATTGGTTGTTAATGTCGGAAAATTCCACAATTCCTTTGGGATTCACCTTCTATTCCTGTGCCACAGTTTCCCTCTGGAAAAATCCCATTTTCTGGGATTGGGAAAAATTTCCCATAATTCCCTGTAGAATTCCCATTTTTTCACAGGGAAACTGAGGCAAGGGAAAGGGAAGAGGATCCCTGGATCCTCCTCTGTCCCGGCTCAAAAACTCCAAAATTTGGGAAAAAATTCCCTCCTGAACATTCCCAGATTTTGAGAAATTTTCCTGTTTTTTAATGTGAAAATGATCCTAATCCCAGAAAACAGGAGGGATTTTTCTGAAGGGAAACTGAGGCACGGGATTTTCCCAGAATTGGGAATTCTCATGAAGGAATTTTCCCTTTTTTTTAGTGGATCCCATTCCCGTGCCTCAGTCTCCCTCTGGAAAAAATCCCTCCATTTCTCGGGATTGGGATAAATTTCCCACAATTCCCTGTAAAATTCCCGTTTTTCCACAGGGAAACTGAGGCACGGGAAAAGGAAGGGATCCCTGGATCCGCCTCGATCCTGGCTCAAAAAACCAAAATTTGGGAAAAAATTTCCCTCCTGGACATTCCCAGATTTGGAGAAAAATTTGGATTTTAAATCCCAGAAAACGGGAGGGATTTTTCCAGAGGGAAACAGAGGCACAGGAAAATGGAGGGAATTCCTGGATTCGCCTCTTTTCTCCTCCAAAAAAAGGAAAAAAAAGGGAAAATTCCCTCCTGAACATTCTCAGATTTGGGGAATTTACCTTCTTTTTAATAGGAAAATGATCCTTTGAAACTGGAGGGATTTTTCCAGAGGGAAACTGAGGCACGGGATTTTCCCAAATCTGGCAATGCTCAGGAGAGAAGTTTTCCAATTTATTTTTTTTTTTTAGTGGATCCATTTCCCGTGCCTCAGTTTCCTTCTGGAGAAATCCCTCCCATTTCCCGGGATTTGGATAAATTTCCCATAATTCCCTGTAAAATTCCCGTTTTTCCACAGGGAAACTGAGGCACGGGAAAAGGGAAGGGGATCCCTGGATCCGCCTCTGTCCCGGCTCAAAAAACTCCAAAATTTGGGAAAAAATTCCCTCCTGGACATTCCCAGATTTGGGGAGAAAAATGGGAATTTTAATGGGAAAAAGGGAGGAATTTTTCCGGAGGGAAACTGAGGCACAGGAAAAGGGAGGGAATTCCTGGATTCGCCTCTTTTATCCTCCAAAAATGGGGAAAAATTCCCTCCTGAACATTCCCAGATTTTGGAAATTTTCCTGCTTTTTAATGGGAAAATGATCCTAATCCCAGAAAACGGGAGGGATTTTTCTGAAGGGAAACTGAGGCACGGGATTTTCCCAGAACTGGGAATTCTCATGAGGGAATTTTTCCTTTTATTTAAATGGATCCCTTTCCCGTGCCTCAGTTTCCCTCTGGAAAAAATCCCTCCATTTCTCGGGATTGGGATAAATTTCCCATAATTCCCTGTAAAATTCCCATTTTTCCACAGGGAAACTGAGGCACGGGAAAAGGAAGGGGATCCCTGGATCCGCCTCTGTCCCGGCTCAAAAATCCAAAATTTGGGAAAAAATTCCCTCCTGGGACATTCCCAGATTTGGGGAGAAAAATTGGATTTTAAATGGGAAAATGGGAGGGATTTTTCCAGAGGGAAACTGAGGCACGGGAAAATGGAGGGAATTCCTGGATTCGCCTCTTTTACCCTCCAAAAATGGGGAAAATTCCCTCCTGAACATTCCCAGATTTTGGAAATTTTCCTGCTTTTTAATGGGAAAATGATCCTAATCCCAGAAAACGGGAGGGATTTTTACTGAAGGGAAACTGAGGCACGGGATTTTCCCAGAACAGGGAATTCTCATGAGGGAATTTTTCCTTCTTTTTTTTTTAAATGGATCCCTTTTCCGTGCCTCAGTTTCCCTCTGGAAAAATCCCTTCATTTTTCGGTATTTGGAATGGGATAAATTTCAAATAATTCCCTGTAAAATTCCCATTTTTCCACAGGGAAACTGAGGCACGGGAAAAGGGAAGGGGATTCATGGATCCGCCTCTGTCCCGGCTCAAAAATTCCAAAATTTGGGAAAAAATTCCCTCCTGGACATTCCCAGATTTGGGGAGAAAAATGGGAATTTTAATGGGAAAATGGGAGGGATTTTTCCACGGGGAAACTGAGGCACAGGAAAAGGGAGGGAATTCCTGGATTCGCCTCTTTTCTGCTCTAAAATTTGGGAGAAATTCCATCCTGGATAATCCCAAATTTGGGAAATTTTCCCTCTCATGAATGGGAAATTGATCCCCATCCTGGAAAACGAGAGGGATTTCTCCAGAGGGAAACTGAGGCACGGGATTTTCCCAACGCTTGGATTGCAGGAGGGGATTGTTCCAGATTTTTAAAACGATTCCCTCCCTTTTCCCGTGCCTCAGTTTCCCTCTGGAAAATTGGGAAATTTTTAGGGAATTTTGGGAAATTTATCCCAATTCAAAACCCCAGGAATGGGAGGGATTTTTCCAGAAGAAAACTGAGGTAGGGAAAGGAATCCCTAAAAAAAATTGGGAAGAATTCCCTCCTGAGCGTTGCCAGATTTGGGAAAATCCCGTGCCTCAGTTTCCCTCTGGAAAAATCCGTCCCATTTTCCCATTTAAAAAAAAAAATCTAATTTTTCTCGAATTTGGGAATGACCAGGAGGGAATTTTTTCCCAAATTTTGGAGGGGAAGGGAGGCGGATCCAGGAATTCCCTTTCCTTTTTCCGTGCCTCAGTTTCCCTCTGGAAAAACGGGAATTTTACAGGGAATTATGGAAAATTTATCTCAATCCCGGGCAATGGGAGGGAATTTTCCAGAGGGAAACTGAGGCACGGGAAAAGGGATTCATAAAAAAAAAAAAGGAAAAAATTCCCTCTGGAACATTCCCAGTTCTGGGAAAATCCCGTGCCTCAGTTTCCCTCTGGAAAAATCCCTCCCGATTTCTGGGATCGGGATCATTTTCCCATTAAAAAGAAGGAAAAATTTCCCAAATCTGGGAATGTTCAGGATGGAATTTTTTCCCATTTTTGGAGGGTAGAAGAGGCGAATCCAGGAATCCCTCCCTTTTCCCGTGCCTCAGTTTCCCCTTGGAAAAATCCCTCTCGTTTTCCCATTAAAATTCCCAATTTTCTCCCCAAATCTGGGAATGTCTAGGAGGGAATTTTTTCCCAAATTTTGGGGTTTTTGAGCCGGGACAGAGGCGGATCCAGGGATCCCCTTCCCTTTTCCCGTGCCTCAGTTTCCCTGTGGAAAAACGGGAATTTTACAGGGAATTATGGGAAATTTATCCCAACTCCAAACTCGGGGAAATGGGAGGGATTTTTCCAGAGGGAAAAACTGAGGTAGCGAAAGGGATCCACTAAAAAAAAAAAAATTTGGAAAAATTCCCTCCTGACCATTCTCAGATTTGGGAAAATCCCGTGCCTCAGTTTCCCTCTGGAAAATCCCTCCCGTTTTCTGGGATTGGGATAATTTTCCCATTAAAATCCGGCAAATTTTCCCGAATCTGGGAATGTCCAGGATGGAATTTTTCCCCATTTTGGAGGTTAGAAGAGGCGAATCCAGGAATTCCCTCCATTTTCCCGTGCCTCAGTTTCCCTCTGGAAAAATCCCTCCCATTTTCCCATTAAAATTCCCATTTTTCTCCCCAAATCTGGGAATGTCAGGAGAATTTTTCCCAAATTTTAGTTTTTGAGCCAGGACAGAGGCGGATCCAGGGATCCCTTTCCTTTTCCCGTGCCTCAGTTTCCCTGTGGAAAAACGGGAATTTTACAGGGAATTATGGGAAATTTATCCCAACTCAAACTCGGGAAAATGGGAGGGATTTTTCCAGAGGGAAAAAACTGAGGTAGCGAAAGGGATCCACTAAAAAAAAAAAAATTTGGAAAAATTCCCTCCTGACCATTCTCAGATTTGGGAAAATCCCGTGCCTCAGTTTCCCTCTGAAAAATCCCTCCCGTTTTCTGGGATTGGGATCATTTTCCCATTAAAAATCCCATTTCTCCTCAAATCTGGGAATGTCCAGGATGGAATTTTTCCCATTTTTGGAGGGTAGAAGAGGCGAATCCAAGAATTCCCTCTGTTTGCCGTGCCTCAGTTTCCCTCTGGAAAAATCCCTCCCGTTTCCCGGGATTTGGATCAGGATAATTTCCCCTTCATTCCCTATAAAATTCCCATTTTTTTTCTAAGCTGGGAAATCCCGGGAAAGGCCAGCTCGGGAATTTTTCCCGGATGGAGAAAAATTCCTGGATTTTAATTTTTTTAAATTTTTTTTCGGTTCTCCCTGCCCCTCCCCGCGGGAAAAATCTGGGATTTGCAGAGGGAAACCCTCCTGGGAATGCTGGAATTTTTTTTTGTGGGGATTTACCCGGGAATAGCATTTTCTGGGATTGGGATAATTTTCCCCTAAAAAAAAATCCCATTTTTCCCAATTATGGAGATAAAAAGGAGGGAAATTTTCCCAATTTTTGGATAGTGAAAAGAGGCGGATCCAGGAATTCCCTCCCTTTTCCTGTGCCTCAGTTTCCCTCTGGAAAAAAATCCCTCCCTTTTTCCCATTCAAATTCCCATTTTTCTCCCCAAATCTGGGAATGTCCAGGAGGGAATTTTTCCCCAAATTTTGGATTTTTTGAGCCGGGACAGAGGCGGATCCAGGGATCCCCTTCCCTTTTCCCGTGCCTCAGTTTCCCTCTGGAAAAATGGGAATTTTACAGGGAATTATGGAAAATTTATCCCAACTCCAAACCCGGGAAATTGAGCGAATTTTGCAGAGGGAAACTGAGGCACGAGAAAGGGATCCGTAAAAAAAAAAAAGGAAAAAATTCCCTCTGGAACATTCCCGGTTCTGGGAAAATCCCGTGCCTCAGTTTCCCTCCGGAAAAATCCCTCCCGATTTCTGGGATCGGGATCATTTTCCCATTAAAAACAAGGAAAAATTTCCCAAATCTGGGAATGTTCAGGAGGGAATTTTTCCCCATTTTTAGAGGGTAAAAGAGGCGAATCCAGGAATTCCCTCCATTTTCCCGTGCCTCAGTTTCCCTCCGGAAAAAATCCCTCTCGTTTTCCCATTAAAATTCCCAATTTTCTCCCCAAATCTGGGAATGTCTAGGAGGGAATTTTTTCCCAAATTTTGGGGTTTTTGAGCCGGGACAGAGGCGGATCCAGGGATCCCCTTCCCTTTTCCGTGCCTCAGTTTCCCTGTGAAAAAAATTGGAATTTTACAGGGTATTATGGGAAATTTATCCCAACTCCAAACTCGGGAAATGGGAGGGATTTTTCCAGAGGGAAAAACTGAGGTAGCGAAAGGGATCCACTAAAAAAAAAAAAAAATTTGGAAAAATTCCCTCCTGACCATTCTCAGATTTGGGAAAATCCCGTGCCTCAGTTTCCCTCTGGAAAATCCCTCCCGTTTTCTGGGATTGGGATCATTTTCCCATTAAAAATCCCATTTTCCCCCGAATCTGGGAATGTCCAGGATGGAATTTTTCCCATTTTTGGAGGGTAGAAGAGGCGAATCCAAGAATTCCCTCTGTTTGCCGTGCCTCAGTTTCCCTCTGGAAAAATCCCTCCCGTTTCCCGGGATTTGGATCAGGATAATTTCCCCTTCATTCCCTATAAAATTGCCATTTTTTTTCTAAGATGGGAAATCCCGGGAAAGTCCAGGTCGGGAATTTTTCCTGGATGGAGAAAAATTCCTGGATTTTAATTTTTTAAAATTTTTTTTTCGGTTCTCCCTGCCCCTCCCTCGGGAAAAATCTGGGATTTGCAGAGGGAAACCCTCCTGGGAATGCTGGAATTTTTTTTTTTGTGGGGATTTACCTGGGAATAACATTTTCTGGGATTGGGATAATTTTCCCCTAAAAAAAAAAATCCCATTTTTCCCAATTATGGAAATAAAAAGGAGGGAAATTTTCCCAATTTTTGGATAGTGAAAAGAGGCGAATCCAGGAATTCCCTCCATTTTCCCGTGCCTCAGTTTCCCTCTGGAAAAAAATCCCTCCCTTTTTCCCATTCAAATTCCCATTTTTCTTCCCAAATCTGGGAATGTCCAGGAGGGAATTTTTTCCCAAATTTTGGGTTTTTTGAGCCGGGACAGAGGCGGATCCATGAATCCCCTTCCCTTTTCCCGTGCCTCAGTTTCCCTCTGGAAAAACGGGAATTTTACAGGGAATTATGGGAAATTTATCCCAATCCCCATCCGGGGGAAAATGGGAGGGATTTTTCCAGAGGGAAACTGAGGCACGGGAAAGGAAAAATAAAAAATAGAAACAGGAGTGAGGAGGGGGAGAAAGAATTGAATTCCCTTGGGAAAAATCAGAGGAAAAAAAATTTATTTTTTTTGTCCCCCCCTCCCTTCCACGGGGAAAAAAATCTGGGATTTTCAGAGGGAAAATTTGGATTTTTTTGGGATTTACCTGGGAATGGGATCCCGGCTGCTCCTTCCTGGATTTTTATTTTTTTCTTTTTTTTTTTCCTGGAGCGTTTCCAGGGCGGCTCTGGCTGCGCTCGGCTCTTCCCGAGGTTTTTATATCCCGAGGGAAGGAGGGGCCGGCGGGGGAAAACCGGGACGGATCCCGGCGGGAACAAAGGGACCGGGATTAGCGGGGCCGGGAAAGTTTTCCAGGATGGATTTGGGAGCTGGGACAGGGTGGGAAATAAAAACGAAAATTTCCCCAAGGGAATCCAGGGAAAGGTGGGAATTTGTGGGGCTGGGATGGGGTGGGAACAAAAATCCGTCCCAAAATTATCCCAAATCCGTCCCAAATCCTAAATCCCAAATTCATCTCAAACCCAAATTCCCAAATCCTAAACCCAAAATATCAAATCCTAAACCCCAAATCCGTCTCAAATCCCAAATTTATCCCAAATTTACCCCAAATTTATCCCAAATTTATCCTAAATCCATTCCAAACCCATCCCAAATCCAAACCCAAATCCTAAACCCAAATTCCCAAATCCTAAACCCAAATTCCCAAATCCTAAACCCGAAATACCAAATCCTAAATCCCAAATCCATCTCAAATCCCAAATTTATCCCAAATTCATCCCAAATCCCAACCCTATCCCTAACACCATACCAAAATTCTTTCCCATTTTTTCTCCAAATCCATCCCAAATTTATCCCAAATCCATCCCTGAACAGTTTCCATCCTTCTGAACTCCATCCCAAATCCCAAATCCATCCCCAAACCATTCCCATCTCTCAGATTCTTCCCAAATTTTTCCCAAATCCATCCCAAATCCTATATCCCATATCCCATATCCCATACCCACCTCAAATCCCAACCCCATCCCAAATCCATCCAAAATTTATCTCAAATCCCAAACCCATCCCAAATCCATCCTAAAACCATTCCCATCTCCAAAATTCTTCCCAAATCTTTCCCTATTTTTTCCCAAATCCATCCCAAACCCCAAATCCATCCCAAATCCTAAATCCATCCCTGAGCAATTCTCATCCATCCCAACCCCATCTGAAATCCATCCCAAACTTTTCCTAAATCCATCCCAAATTCCCAAATCCATCCCAGCCCCATCCCAAACCCCCATCCCAAACCCCTGATCCTGAATCCCAAATCCCAAACACATCCCAAATCCCACATCTCAAATCCCAAATCCCAAGCCCATCCCAAATCTGAAATCCACCCCGAATCCACAATCCCAAACCCCAAACCCCAAATCCCAAACCCCAAATCCCAAACCCCAAATCCCAAATCCCAAATCCCAAACCAAATCCCAAATCCCAAACCAAATCCCACATCCCAAACCCCCAAACCCCAAACCCCAAACCCATCCCAAATCCCGACTCCCAAACCCAAATCCCAAACCCACCCCAAACCCATCCCAAACCAAATCCCAAATCCCAGACTAAATTCCAAACCCATCCCAAATCCCAAACCCCAAACCCCAAATGCATCCCAAATCCCAAATCCCAGATCCCAGATCCCAAATCCCAGATCCCAAACCCCAGATCCATCCCAAATCCCCACTCATCCCAAATCCCAAATCCCAAACCCCTGATCCTGAATCCCAAATCCCATCCCAAACCAAATACCAAACCCCAAAGCCCAAACCCATCCCAAATCCCAAATCCCAAATTCCAAACCTATCCCACATCCCAAATCCCAGACCCCAGATCCCAAACCCATCCCAGATCCCAAATTCCAAACCCCTGATCCTGAATCCCAAATCCCATCCCAAACCAAATACTAAATCCCAAATCCCAAATCTCAAATGCCAAACCCATCCCACATCCCAGATCCCAGATCCCAAATCCTAGATCCGAAACCCCAAATCCCAAATCCCAAACCCCAAATCCCAACCCCCAACCCCCAAACCCCTCCCTCCCTCCCTTCCCGGCGATTTTTCCGCGCCAGGATCTATTTTTGGGAATTTTACGGCCCCGCCCGGGGCGATGATTCCCACTTGAATCCCTCGTCCGTCTTCATTCCCGACTTTTATTGGGATAACGGGAAATCCGCTTAGGGCCGCGATGGATGAGCCCCGGCCGGAACGCGAATCCCATGGAAATCCGGAAATTTCCACCCCGGGATTTCTGCCCTTATGGAAGATCCTTTTTCATCCCAAAAAAATCATGGAAATCTTGGAATTCCGGCATTTTTAAGGTTGGGAATTAAGGATTTTTTTTCCTGTTGGGAATTGTGGATTTTATTTTTTTTTTTTTTTTTTTTTCCGGGTTTGTGGATTTAAGGTTGGGATTAATTTTTTGGGGGTTTGGGAAATCTGAGGTTTGGATTCCTGGAATTCCCAGGGATTTATGGGATGAGTCTGAGGGGATTGGGAATCCTGTTGGGAATGGGGATTCTTTTCCGTGGAGGGAAAATTCCCGGGGTTTTTATGGGGTTTGTGGGTGTAGGGAGATGTCAGGGTGGGAAAAATGGGGGGGGAAAGGAAAAAAATGGGAGGAAAATGGGGAAAAACAGGAAAAACGGGGAAAAAACAGGAAAAAAAACAGGGAAAACCCAGGGAAAAACAGGAAAAACCAGGGAAAATGGGAGAAAATAGAAAAAATGGGAAAGGGAAAAGTGTGAGAAAATGGGAAAAATGGGAGAAAAGGGAAAAAATGGGGAAAGGGAAAAAAGGGGGAAAATGGGGAAAATGGGGAAAAACAGGGAAAAAATGGGAAAAAACAGGGAAAAAACAGGAAAAAGAAGGGAAAAACAGGGAAAAACCAGGAAAAACAGGAAAAATCAGGGAAAATGGGAGAAAATAGAAAAAATGGGAAAGGGAAAAGTGTGAGAAAATGGGAAAAATGGGAGAAAGGGAAAAAATGGGAAAAGGGAAAAAAGGGGAAAAATGGGGGAAAATGGGGAAAAACAGGGAAAAAAGGGGAAAAACAGAAAAAAACCAGGGAAAAGACAAGGAAAAAACAGGGAAAAAACAGGGAGAAAACAGGAAAAATCAGGGAAAATGGGAGAAAATAGAAAAAATGGGAAAGGGAAAAGTGTGAGAAAATGGGAAAAATGGGAGAAAAATAAAAAATGGGAAAAAGGGAAAAAATGTGGAAAAAACAGGAAGAAATAGGGAAAATGGGAAAAAATGGGAAAACCAAGAAAAATGGCAAAAAAAAAAAGGAGATGATGGGGAGGAAATTAAAAAAACAGGAAAAAATGGGGTAAAATTGGGGAAAAACAGTAAAAAACAGGGAAGATGTGGAAAAATGGGAAAAAGACAGGAAAAATGGAAAAAATCAGGAAAAAATGGGAAAAAACTAGAGAAGATTCAGGAAAAAAACAGGACAAATGGGAGAAAATGGGAGAAGAGGGAACAATGGGAGAAAAATGGAGAAAAAACAAGAGAAATGGGAAAAAAACTGGAAAAAATGGGACAAAATGGGGAAAAATTTAAGAAACCAGAAAAAAACAGGAAGAATGGGGAAAAGAAAAATTGGGGGAAAAACAGGAAAAATGGGAAAAAATGGGGAAAAAAGGGGAAAAGCAGGATGAAACAGGGAACAATGGGAAAAAATAGGGGAAGCCAGGAAAAAACAGGAAAAATGGGGGAAATGTGGAAAAAACTGGGGAAAAACATGAAAAATGAAAAAAAGGAAAACAGGAAAAACTGGAAAATCAGGAAAATGGGAAAAACAGGAAAAAAAGGGGAAAAACAGGAAAAATGGGAAAATAAAACTGGGAAAAACAGGAAAAATGGGAAAAAATGGGAAAAAGGGGAAAAGCAGGATGAAACAGGGAACAATGGGAAAAAATAGGGGAAACCAGGAAAAAACAGGAAAAGTGGGGGAAAATGTGGAAAAAATTGGGGAAAAACATGAAAAAACAGGAAAAAATGGGGAAAAGGAAAAGAGGAAAAAATTGAAAAATCAGGAAAAATGGGAAAAAACAGGAAAAAAGGGGAAAACAGGAAAAATGGGAAAATAAAACTGGGGAAAAACAGGAAAAATGGAGAAAAGTGGGAAAAATTGGGGGAAAAGCAGGAAAAATCAATAAAATAATTCCCACTGGCAGGAATCTCTTTCAAGTCTAATCGATCCCGAGATGATCCATGATTTATAGGAAACTAAGTTTGGAAAATCGGGATTTTTCCAGCTGGAAAAAACCTCGGGATTATTTTTCCTGCAAGGGATTTTATCAACTCATCCCATTCCAGGCGCAGGGATGTTTTTCCATGATCGTCATTCCCGGAAATTCGGGATGTGCCGCCCGTTCCCGGCCGGATCGGGTTCCTGTCCCACGCAATTCCTGCCCTTTCCCGATTTATCCGGGAGCGGGATCGCACCTGGGTGCGAATGAGATCCGGGGCTGGGTGTGAAAATCGCGGGAGGGCTCAAATCCCACAAATCCGTCAGAGACGGAGATGCGGGAAGAGCACAAAAAAAATAAAAAAAATTGGGATTGTCTGGGGTCTTTTTTGGGATTTCAGGTTCCAATTCGAAGTTTTCCAGGGGTTTTTCCAGCCTTAAATCCTATTTTAATAAATCAGCAATTCCAGGTTTTAATAAATCCACTATTCCCCAACTTAAAACTTCTCAAAATTCCAAGATTTCCATGATTTTTTGGGAAAAAAAAGAGCTGCCGAGGCATCAAAATCCATGAGAAAAGTCAGGGTGGAAAACCCCAAGGTTCCCAAATTTTCACAATCCGGGTTTGGGATTTCCGTGTCCTGACTCAGATCCTGCTTCCAACTCAAAAATCTGGGAATTTCCAGGAAATCATCCGTGGGAAAAGGAAATCTAAAGTTTCTGAATTCCAGGGAATCCCGGATCCTGCTCCAATCCAGGGATCCGATCCCAGCCCAGCCCAAATCCCTGGATGCAGAAATTCCACGGGATTCTTGGGAATTCCCAGCTGGAGATTTCTCAGGAAGGATTGGGATCGAGGATCCTGGGATTCCGGGAATTCCGGTGGGATTTGGGACGGAGTGGGAAAAGGAGAAGGTGCAAAGCAGGAGAGAGGTGGAATCCCAGAATCCTGGAATTCCGGAACAATTTGGGATGGGATTCATGGATCTTCAATCCCATCCCAACCCCACCATCCCAGGATGCTCCAAACTTTCCTTGGATGCTCCCAGGGATTCTCTGGGAATTCCAGCCCAGCCGGGAATTCCTTCCCAAATCCCATTTCCTCCTTTCCCAGGGAATTGCCTCCATTCCCAGCTCTCCCAGCCTGGCATTGGATCCATCCCGACTCCTCTCCGGGAAGGAATTTCAGGATCCAGGGGCTTCACTGGGAATTCGGGACTCCAGGAAGGGTCTCCCTTCCCTTTTCCATCCCCAAATTCCATAAAAATCCTTCGGGATTGATCCTGAGTGTCCTGGATTCCAGAATCCCGGAATGGTTTGGGATGGGATCCATGGATTTTAAATCCCATCCCATTCCAATCCCATCATCCCAGGGTGCTCCAGGATTTCCTTGGACACTCCCAGGGATCCAGGGATTCTCTGGGAATCCTTTTCCAGCCCCTCCCCACCCTCCCAGCCAGGAATTCCATCCCAAAATCCCGATAGATCTCCCCTTTCCCAGCGGGAATTTCCATTCCCGGCTCCTCTCCTCCCATCCCTCCCCCAAATCCCGGTTCTCCCGGAAATCCCAAATTTCCTCGGATCCTTCCCTTTCCCAACATTCCCACCTCTCCCTCTTTGGGATGAACCCCCTTAAAACCCCGGAACAATCCCAACCAAACCCCAAAATTTTCTCAAATCCCGAATTTCCCCCATCTCCATCTTCCCTAAATCCCAACTCCATCCACCCCGACCGAGCCGAGCTTTATCTCCATCAAAAAACCAGGAACACTTTCCCGGTTTTTTTTTCTTTTTTTTGTGCCGGGGGGACGTCGGGGCGCTCCCCCTTTTCCAGAGCCGTCTCCGCCTCTGACGCCAAAGCTCGGGATGAGCTCGGATGGTCCGGAGGGTTTTATTATTCCCGAGAATAATGAGCCGATGGAAAATCAAAGGGAACGCAGCTCGGGGAGGAGCGGAGGTCAAATCCATTTAGGAGCCGGGAAGTGGCTCTGGAGTGGCTCGGATAAAGAGCTCCGGATGGAGCCGGCTCCGAGGAAATGGAAAAAAATAAAAATAAATAAAAATAAAATTTAAAAAAATAAAATAAAAAAACGGGAATGGGAGCGGCGAGGGCTCGGTGGAAAAAGGCGGATAATGGATTCGATGAAAGGGAAAACGTCGATCCCGGACAATGGTGGGGAGATGGGTGGGAGTTAATGGAGAGCTCCGGAAAAACCTCTGGAAAAATCTCCGGACTGTCCCCCCCAAAAAAAGAGGGATTTGGGGATTTGGGGTTTGGGGTCAGAATTCCTGGTTTTTTTTTTTTTCCTTCTTGCTCCTTCTGTTCCTTCTTGTTTCTGGTGGAATTTCTGGGAATGGCTGAAATGGGATTTGGAATGTTGGGAGGGATCGGATCCACAGAATTTTTGGGAATGGCTGGAATGGGATTGGGAACACTGAGGGGAGGGTTTATCCATGGAATTTTTGGGAATGGCTGAAATGGGATTTGGAATGTTGGGAGGGATCAGATCCACGGAATTTCTAGGGAATGGCTGGAACGGGATTTGGAATGTTGGGAGGGATCTGATTCATAGAATTTTTGGGAATGGCTGAAATGGGATTTGGAATGTTGGGAGGGATCGGATGCATGGAATTTTAGGGAATGGCTGGAATGGGATTGGGAACACTGAAGGGAGGGTTTATCCATGGAATTTTAGGGAATGGCTGGAATGGGATCAGGAATGTTGAGAGGGATCTGACCCACAGAATTTTTGGGAATGGTTGGAATGGGATCTGGAACACTGAGGGCAGGGTTCATCCATAGAACTTTTGGGAATGGCTGGAATGGGATCGGGAATATTGAGGGGGACGTTGATCCATGGAATTTTTGGGAATGGCTGGAATGGGATCAGGAACATTGAGGGGAGGGTCCATCCCATCCCAGAATTCCAGGATTTTTCCTGAAGGGGAAAACCCAAAACCCAAGCGGTTTTGGCGTCAGAATTCCTGATTTTTTCATTTTTGTTGCTGGTGGAATTCCTGGGAATGGCTGGAATGGGATGAGAAATGTTGAGGGGAGGGTCCAATCCATCCCAGAATTCCAGGATTTTTCCTGAAGGGGAAAACCCAAAACCCAAGTGGTTTTGGGGTCAGAATTCCTGATTTTTTTCATTTTTGTTGCTGGTGGAATTCCTGGGAATGGCTGGAATGGGGTGAGAAATGTTGAGGGGAGGGTCCAATCCATCCCAGAATTCCAGGATTTTTCGGGATTCCAGGCCGTGTCCCACCCAAAAAATGGTGGATCATGGATTGGCCGGAAGGAAAACATGGATCAGATCCTGGACAAGATGGATGGGAGTTAATGGAGAGTTCTGGGATCGGACACGGAGAGGATCCGGAAAAACCTCTGGAAAAATCTCTGGACCATCCCAAAAAAAGAGGGATTTGGGGATTTGGGGTCAGAATTCCTGATTTTTTCCCTTCTTGTCCCTTCTTTATCTTCTTGTTTTTGGTGGAATTCCTGGGAAAGGCTGGAGGGGAAACGGGGAATGTCGAGGAGGGGTTTGATCCATGGAATTTTAGGGAATGGCTGGAATGGGATCGGGAATATTGAGGGGAGGGTCCAACTCATTCCAGGATTCCAGGATTTTTCCTGAAGAGGAAAATTCAGAATTCCTGATTTTTTTCATTCTTGTTGCTGGTGGGATTTTTGGGAACGGCTGGAATGGGATCGGGAATATTGAGGGGGAGGTTGATCCATGGAATTTTTGGGAATGGCTGGAATGGGATTTGGAACGTTGAGGGGAGGGTTCAACCCATCCCAGAATTCCAGGATTTTTTGGGATTCCAGGCCGTGCCCCACCTCTCATCCCCCAATTCCAGTACGAATCCACAGAATTCCTGTTTCTTTCCAAAGGAAAAAAAATCAGGCATTTCTGGGATTTCTGGGATTTCGGAATCCTTTTCCCAAGCTGCTGGGAAAGGACAGAAACATCAGATCCGTGGGAAAAATTTTTTGGGAATTTCAAGGAGACGGGAAGAACATCCTGACAAAAATAAACCGGGAATAACGAATCAATTGTGGGGAAAAAAATTCCATGGATTTGGGAAGTCCGAAATCCAGGACACAGAAGTTGGGGTGATGCTGAAATCCCGGGATTTGGGGTGATCCAAGCCCATGGAATTCCTGGAGCTGTGCCAGGGGTGGATCCGTTTGGAATTTTTTGGGAAAAGATTCCTGATCCAGAGGGTGTCGGGATCCTGAAGAGCTCCCCAGGGAATGGCGACATTCCCAAAGTTTCCGGAGCTCCAGGAATGTTTGGAAAACTCTCCCAGGGACAGGGTGGGAATTTTGGGATGAATATTCCACAATTTCCATCTCCTGGCCACGATCTCCCTCTGCGCCCATTCCCAGGAATGTTGTAATCCCGGGAATGGATGGAATCATTCCCAAAAATCTCCACTCCCAATCCCGAACATCCAGGAACTCCCAACCCCTTCCCCAAATTCCCAGAGCCGGGAAATTCCATGGGAAAAGTTCTGCTGCAGGAATTTTATTGAAGGAGTGGGGAAAAAAAAAAATCCCGCAGAATTCCGGGAATTCCCAGGGACGAGATTCCGCAGCTTCCCAGGAAAAATTTCGGGAGCTGGATCAGAGCAAATCCCTGTCCCTGGCAGGACGTGAGGATGCGGCGCCTCGGAATTCCGGGATTTTTCCCAAGGATTTTTCAGTAGAAGACTTTTTCCAGGTAGGCGTTGAGGAAGATCCCGGTGGGATCCAGCTTCTCCCGGATGGCGCAGAATTTCGGGAATGCCGGGAACATCTTCTCCAGGTCCTTCCGGGTGCAGCTGTGAGCCTGGATTGGGATCGTTTTCCACTTTTTTTCCCAAATTTGGGAATGCCCCAGAAGGAATTTTCCCCAAATTTTTCCCCCTCCTCGTGTCACAGTTTCCTTCTGGAAAATCCCTCCCATTTTCTGGGATTGGCTGAGGCAGGGGAAAATGGAGGGAATTCCCCTCCTGGACATTCCCAGATTTGGGGGAAAATGGGATATTTTAATTGGAAAATTATCCTAATCCCTGAAAATAGGAGGGATTTTTCCGAAGGGAAACTGAGGCATGGGAAAAGGGAGAGAATTCCTGGATCCGTCTCTTTTCCTGCTCCAAAATTTGGGAAAATATTCCCTCCTGAACATTTCCAGATCTGCAAATTCTCCTAAGCCTCGGTTTCCCTCTGGAAAAATCCCTCCCATTTTCCAGGATTGGGATAATTTTCCATGAAAAAAAAAAAATCCCATTTTCCCCTAAACCTGGGAATGTTCAGGAGGGAATTTTTTCCCAAATTTTGGAGGAGAAAGGAGGCAGATCCGGGCACGCCATTCCCTTTCTTGTGCCTCAGTTTCCCTCTGGAAAAATCCCTCCTATTTTCTGGGATTAAGCTGGGATCATTTTCCCGTAATTTCCAGTAGAATTCCCATTTTTCCACAGGGAAACTGAGGCACGGGAAAAGGGAAGGGGGTCCCTGGATCCGCCTCTGTCCTGGCTCAAAAAAATCCAAAATTTGGGAAAAAAAATTCCCTCCTGGATATTCTCAGATTTGGATAAAAATGGGAATTTGAATGGGAAAATGAGAAGGATTTTTCCAGAGGGAAACTGAGGCACGGGAAAATGGAGGGAATTCCTGGATCCCTTTTCTGCTCAAAAAATTGAGAAAAATTCCACCCTGAACATTCCCAGATTTTGGAAATTTTCCCTCTTTTTGTTAGGAAAATGTTCCCAATCCCAGGAAGTTGGAGGGATTTTTCCAGAGGGAAACTGAGGCACGGGATTCTCTCAGATCTGGGAATTTTTCCCCAAATTTTGAACCAGAAACAGAAGAGGATCCAGGAATTCCCTTCCCTTTTCCCTTGCCTCAGTTTCCCTCTGGAAAATCCCTCCATTTCCCGGGATTGGGATACATTTCCCATAATTCCCTGTAAAATTCCCATTTTTCCACAGGAAAACTGGGGCACGGGAAAAGGGAAAGGGATCCCTGGATCTGCCTCTGTCCCGGCTCAAAAACTCCAAAATTTGGGAAAAAAATTCCCTCCTGGACATTCCCAGATTTGGGGAGAAAAATGGGAATTTTAATGGGAAAAAGGGAGGGATTTTTCAGAGGGAAACTGAGGCACAGGAAAATGGAGGGAATTCCTGGATTCACCTCTTTTATCCTCTAAAAATGGGGGGAAATTCCCTATTGAGCATTCCCAGATTTGGGAAATTTTCCTTTTTTTTAATGGGAAAATGATCCAAATCCTGGAAAATGGGAGGGATTTTTCTGAAGGGAACCTGAGGCACGGGATTTTCCCAGAATTGGGAATTCTCATGAGGAATTTTTCCTTTTTTTTTAATGGATCCCCTTCCCTTTCCTGTGCCTCAGTTTCCCTCTGGAAAATCCCTCCCATTTCCGGGGATTGGGATAAATTTCCCATAATTCCCTGTAAAATTCCCGTTTTTCCACAGGGAAACTGAGGCACGGGAAATAGAAGGGGATCTCTGGATCCGCCTGACTCAAAAACTCCAAAATTTGGGAAAATACTCTCTCCTGAACATTCCTATATCCTGGGGAAAAAAAAAAAAAAAAAAAAAAAAAAAAAATCCCGTGCCTCAGTTTCCCTTCAGAAGAATCCCTCCCATTTTCCAGGACTGGGATCAATTTCCCATTAAAATCCCATTTTCCCCAGGTCTGGGAATGTTCAGGAGGGAATTTTTCCCAAATTTTGGTGTCGGATGTGGGATGCCAGCATTCCCTGATCCCGGCATGTCTGCAAACCCTTTCCTGGGAGAAATTCCTGATTTTCCAGGGGAAAATTCCCAGTTTTCTGGCAGAAATTCCCAGTTTCCCAGGAGAAATTCTCCAGTTTTCTGGTAGAAATTCCTTTTTCTGAGGAAAATTCCCAGTTTTCCTGGAGAAATTCCCTGTTTTCCAAGAGAAATTCCTGGTTTTCCTGGAGAAATTCCCAGTTTTCAGAGGAAAATTCCTGGTTTTCCTGGAGATATTCACGGTTTTCCAGGAGAAATTCCCGGTTTTCCAGGAGAAATTCCCAGTTTTCCAGGAGAAATTTCTGGTATCCAGAGGAAAATTCCTGGTTTTCCTGGAGGAATTCCCAGTTTTTCAGGATAAATTCCCAGTTTTCTAAGAGAAATTTCTGGTTTCCAGAGGAAAATTCCTGGTTCTCCAGGAGGAATTCCAAGTTTCTCAAGGGAAATTTCACAGTTTTCCTGGAAAAATTATCAGTTTTCCGGAAAAATTTTCCTGGTTTTCCAGGAGAAATTCCAAGTGCCTCAAGGGAAATTTCACAGTTTTCCTGGAAAAATTCTCAGTTTTCCAGAAAAAATTTCCTGGTTTTCCAGGAGGAATTCCAAGTGTTTCAAGGGAAATGTCACAATTTTCCCAGAAAATTCTCAGTTTTCTGGAAAAAATTTCCTGGTTTTCCAGGAGGAATTCCAAGTGTTTCAAGGGAAATGTCACAATTTTCCCAGAAAATTCTCAGTTTTCCGGAAAAAATTTCCTGGTTTTCCAGGAGGAATTCCAAGTGTTTCAAGGGAAATGTCACAATTTTCCCAGAAAATTCTCAGTTTTCTGGAAAAAATTTCCTTGTTTTCCAGGAGAAATTCCAAGTGCCTCAAGGGAAATTTCACAGTTTACCCGGAAAAATTCTCAGTTTTCCAAAAAAAATTTTCTGGTTTTCCAGGAGAAATTCCAAGTTTCTCAAGGGAAATTTCACAGTTTTCCCGGAAAAATTCTCAGTTTTCCAAAAAAATTTTCTGGTTTTCCAGGAGAAATTCCAAGTTTCTCAAGGGAAATTTCACAGTTTACCCGGAAAAATTCTCAGTTTTCTGGAAAAAATTTCCTGGTTTTCCAGGAGAAACTCCCAGTTTCCAGGGAAAAATTTCCCGTTTTCCGGAGGAAATTCCCGTTTTCCCGGTACCTTGGCCCAGTGGGGTCTCCCGCCGTGTTTCTTCATGATCTCCTCGTAGGCGACCCAGTAGTGGAGCCGGGGAACGTCCTTCCCGTAGGGCCTGGAACGCGGGATCGGGAATCAGCCGCATCCCGGGAATCTTGCTCGGGAAATGGAGATCCCCAGGGATCCATCCCCGGGAATTCGGGATGGATTTGGGATCCCAGGATCGGGATCTGGAGGGATCCCCATGCCCAGATTTCAAGGTGGGAATGGCGTCCCCAAATCCAGATCCCTTTTCTCATGGATTTGGGATCCTGGGATCAGGATCTGGAGGGATCCCATGCCAATATTCCCGGAGGGAATGGCGTCCCCAAATCCAGATCTGTTTTTCCATGGGTTTGCTCCTCATCCAGGAATTCTGGGATTGAGGAGATTCCAGGAATATGATGGGAAAAAGGGATTAATTTGGGATCCCGGGATTGGGATCTGGAAGGATCCCGTGCAACTATTCCAGAGGGGAATGGTGCCCCCAATCCAGATCCCTTTTTCCATGGATTTGGGATTCCAGGATTGGGATCTGGAAGGATCCCATGCGAATATTCCAGGTGGGAACGGCAAATCCTCTTCCCATGGGTTTGGGATCCCGGGATTGGGATCTGGAAGGATCCATGATTCCAGGTGGGAATGGTGTCCCTCTGGCAGATCCCTCTTTCTATAGATTTGGGATCCCGGGATCGGGATCTAGAGGGATCCCCATGCCCAGATTTCCAGGTGGGAATGGCGTCCCCAAATCTAGATCTGTTTTTCCATGGATTTGCTCCTCATCCAGGAATTCTGGGATTGAGGAGATTCCAGGAATACTCTGGGAAAAAAGAATGGATTTGAGATCCTGGGACTGGGATCTGGAGGGATCCCATACAAACATTCCAGGTGGGAATGGTGCCTCCAATCCAGATTCCTTTTTCCATGGTTTTGGGATTCCAGGATTGGGATCTGAAGGGATCCCCATGCAAATATTCCTTGCGAGAATGTTGTTCCCAATTCCAGATCCCTTTTCTCATGGATTTGGGATCCTGGGATCAGGATCTGGAAGGATCCATGATTCCAGCTGGGAATGGTGTCCCTCTGGCAGATCCCTCTTTCTATAGATTTGGGATCCCGGGATCGGGATCTGGAGGGATCCCCATGCCCAGATTTCCAGGTGGGAATGGCAAATCCTCTTCCCATGGATTTGGGATCCTGGATCAGGATCCGGAGGGATCCTAAGTCCAGATTCCCAGTAGGAATGGTGTCCCCAAATCCAGATCCTTTTTTCCCGTTGATTTGCATCTCATCCAGGAATTCTGGGATTGAGGAGATCCCAGGAACAGGCTGGGAAAAAAGCATGGATTTGGGATTCCAGGATTGGGATCTGGAAGGTTCCCATGCAAATATTCCTGGTGGGAATGGCAAATCCTCTTCCCATGGATTTGGGATTCTGGAATTGGGATCTGGAGGGATCCCATGCCCAGATTCCCAGTGGGAATGGTGTCTCCAATCCTTTTTTCCATGGATTTGCTCCTCATCCAGGAATTTTGGGATTGAGGAGATCCCAGGAATACAATGGGAAAAAGGGATTAATTTGGGATCCTGGGACTGGGACCTGGAAGGATCCCATGCAAATATTCCAGATGGGAATGGTGCCCCAAGTCCAGATCCCTTTTTCCATGGATTTGGGATTCCAGGATTGGGATCTGGAAGGATCCCATGCAAATATTCCTGGTGGGAATGGTGTCCCTAATCCAGATCCTCCTTCCCATGGATTAGGGATTCCAGGATTATGATTCGGAGGGATCCCATGCCAATATTCCCGGTGGGAATGGTGTCCCCAAACCAGATCCTTTTCCCATGGAATGCTGGTATCCTTTTTCCCGGGATTCAGAAGATCCCAGGAAAGGCCAGGACAAGTTTTGGCCATGGAATTCCACCCCACAAAATTCCCAACCTTGCGTTCTCCAGCGAAAATTCCACATTATCCCAACGATCCCTCCCGCATCTTCCAACCCTTCCCATGGGACAACACCCCAAAAAATCTGGGATGGGCGGCGGGACGGGCTCGGGTGTCCGGGTGGGATATTCCCATCGGGAAAAGTCCGGGATGGGGAGGGATCCGAACCTGTACATGATGACGTTGATGTAGCAGCTGTCCCGCCGGAAGCAGGGGCTCAGCAGGATCTCATCCCGCCGGGAAAAGCGGATTTCCACCGGGAAGTGCGCCACAATCCCGGGATTCCGCTCCAGCGCCGCCTTCAGCTCCAGCAGCGCTTCCCTGGTTTTCTCACTGTTCCCGGGAAAATTCCCAGTGAATGGAAAAAGGAGGGCGGGGGAGAGTCATTCCCAAGGAATGTTCTGGAATGTCCCAGCATGTCCTTCCCATGGGATGGATTTGGGATCCTGGGATTGGGATCTGGAGGAATCCGTGATTCCAGGTGGGAATGGTGTCCCAAATCCAGATCCCTTTTCCCATGGATTTGGGATCCTGGGATCAGGATCTGGAGGGATCCCCATGCTCAGATTCCCAGTGGGAATGGTGTCCCCAAATCCAGATCCTTTTTTCCATGGATTTGCTCCTCATCCAAGAATTCTGGGATTGAGGAGATCCCAGGAACAGGCTGGGAAAAAAGAATGGATTTGCGATCCCTGGATTGGGATCTGGAAGGTTCCCATGCAAATATTCCTGGTGGGAATGGCAAATCCTCTTCCCATGGATTTGGGATCCTGGGATGGGGACCTGGAAGGATCCATTATTCCAGCTGGGAATGGTGCCCCAAATCCAGATTCCTTTTCCCATGGATTTGGGATCCTGGCATTGGGATCTGGAGTGATCCCATGCAAATATTCCCAGTGGGAATGGCAAATCCTCTTCCCATAGATTTGCTCCTCATCCAGGAATTCCGGAATTGAGGAGATCCCAGGAAAGGGCTGGGAAAAGAGATGGATTTGGGATCCTGGGATCTGGATCTGGAGGGATCCATGATTCCAGCTGAGAATGGTGTCCCAAATCCAGATCCCTCTTCCCATGGATTTGGGATGGCGGGATTGGGATCTGGAGGGATTCCCATGCTCAGATTCCAGGTGGGAATTCCTGGTGTCCCCTCTTTCCACGGATTTGTTCCTCATCCAGGGAATCCTAGGCAGGAAGATTCCAGGAAGGGGCTAGGATCAGGAATTTCCATGGGAATGGACTGGGATCTGGGAATTGCATGGAAATGGCCCAGGATCAAGGAATTTCCTTGGGAATGGCCCAATCCTGGACTGGGATCAGGGAATTTCCTTGGGAATGAACTGGAATCTGGGAATTTCCTTGGGAATGGACTGGAATTCAGGAGTTTCCTTGGGAATCGACTGGGATCTGGGAATTATATGGGAATGGCCTAGTCCTGGACTGAAATTTGGGAATTTCCATGGGAATGGACTGGGATCTGGGAATTCCATGGGAATGGCCCAGTCCTGGACTGGGATCCAGGAATTTCTATGGGAATGGACCAATCCTGGACTGGGATGATGGATCTGGGAATTACATGGGAATGGCCCTACCCTGGAATTGAATTTGGGAATTTACTTGGGAACGGCCCAACCCTGCACTAGGATCTGGGAATTTCCTTGGGAATGGACAGGAATCTGAAAAATTCCTTGGGAATGGCCTGGGATTTGGGAAATCCGTGGGAATGGCCCAGTCCTTACCTGGGATTTGGGAATTTCCATGGGAATGGACTGGGATCTGGGAATTACATGGAAATGGCCTAGTCCTGGACTGGAATCTGGGAATTTCCATGGGGATGGACCAATCCTGGACTGGGATTTGGGAATTTCAATGGGGATGGGCCGGGATCTGGGAATTCCATGAGAATGGCCCAATCCTGGACTGGAATCCAGGAATTTCCATGGTATTGGACTCGGATTTCGGAATTACATGGGAATGGCCCAGTCCTGGACTGGGATTTGGGAATTTCCATGGGAATGGACTGGGATCTGGGAATTACATGAGAATTTCCAAGGTATTGGATTTGGATCTGGGAATGTCATGGGGATGGCCCAATGCTGGACTGGAATTTGGGAATTTCCATGGGGATGGGCTGGGATCTGGGAATTACATGGGAATTTCCATGGTATTGGATTTAGATTTGGAATTTCCATGGGAATGCCCAATGCTGGACTGGGATTTGGGAATTTCCATGGGAATGGACTGGGATCTGGGAATTACATGGGAATTTCCATGGTATTGGACTCGGATTTCGGAATTACATGGGAATGGCCCAATGCTGGACTGGGATTTGGGAATTTCCATGGGGATGGGCCGGGATCTGGGAATTCCATGAGAATGGCCCAGTCCTGGACTGGGATTTGGGAATTTCATGGGAATGGACTGGGATCTGGGAATTTCCATGGGAATAGACTGGGATCTGGCAATTACATGGGAATTTCCATGGTATTGGATTTAGATTTGGGAATTTCCATGGGAATGGCCCAATCCTGGACTGGGATTTGGGAATTTCCATGGTATTGGACTGGGAGTTGGGAATTACATGGGGATGGCCCAGTCCTGGACTGGAATGCTGGAATTTCCATGGGAATGGACTGGGACTTGGGAATTGCATGGGAATGGCCCAGTCCTGGACTGGGATTTGGGAATTTCCATGGGAATGGACTGGGATTTGGGAATTTCCATGGGGATGGGCCGGGATTTGGGAATTCCATGAGAATGGCCCAGTCCTGGACTGGGATTTGGGAATTTCCATGGGGATGGGCCAGGATCTGGGAATTACATGGGAATTTCCATGGTATTGGATCTGGATTTCAGAATTACATGGGAATGGCCCAGTCCTGGACTGGAATTTGGGAATTTCCATGGGAATGGGCCGGGATTTGGGAATTACATGGGGATGGCCCAGTCCTGGACGTGCTGCCGGAAGCGACACTCGTAGGAGAAGATCCGGTGGCTCCGGGCGACGTTTTCCACGCGGGAATTGAAGAGGAGCCGGAAGAAGACGCGGTTGATCCAAACCACCAGGCCGGGAATGAAGGAGCTGCCGGCAAAAAAAACCAGGAATTTGGGCCTGGAATTGCTTCCCAGGGGTCTGCCAAGGGATGACCAGGAAAGGAATGCTGGGATAGTTCGGGTGGGATTCAGGGAAGTGAAATTCCATCCCGTTCCCAACCGCGCTGTCCCGGGGTGATCCAACGTTTTCTTGGATGCTCCCACAGATTCTCTAGGAATTCCAGCCCAGCCAGGAATTCCTTCCCAGATTCCTCCCAAATTTGACAGGATTTTTGGAGATTTTGAAAGATTTTTGTGGGATTTTTTTGGGATTTGATGTTTTCTCCAAGCTTTGAGGAATTTTTGGGAGGGGAATTTGGGGTTTTTTAAGGATCACCAGGATTACCTGGGATAACCCAGGAATTTCTCCCCAAATCCAATATTCCCCCTTTCCCAGGGAATTCCCTCTATTCCCAGCTCTTACAGCCCAGCATTGGATCCATTCTAAACCTCAGCTCCTCTCCAGGAAGGAATTTTGGGATCCAGGAGCTTCACTGGGAATTTGGGACTCCAGGAAGGGTCTCCCCTCCTTTTTCCATTCCCAAATTCCATAAAATTCCCTCGAGATGGATCCTGAGTGTCCTGGATCCCAGAATCCTGGAATGGTTTGGGATGGGATCCATGGATTTTAAATCCCATCCCATTCCAATCCAGCTCTCCCAAGTTTTTCCAACCTTTCCTAGGACACTGCCAGGGATTATCTGGGATTCTCTGGGAATTCCAGCCCAGCCACGAACTCCTTCCCAAAATCCCAACAAATCTCTCAGAAATCTCGCCTTTCCCAGTGGGAATTCCATTCCCTGACTCCTGGCCCTGCAGCCTTTTTCCCTGGAAATGCTGAGATTGGGAATTCCCTCTCCAGAGGAAAAGCTGCAATTCCCCAAGGATTCCAGATCCCAGGATTCCTGCAGCTCTCCCGGGATCTCCCCTGTCCCAATCCCGAGGGATTTTGGGTCTTGCTCCCCTCAAATCCTTTCTCCCACCGGGAGCTGGGAATGGGATGTTCGGAATTTCCCTGAAAACTCAGGAAGTTCCTCAGAGAATCCAGGAATCCGGAGGGATTTTTGGGAATACACCAGAGTGGCTGCTTGGATCCCTTGGCAGAATTCCAAGTGGTCCCAAATTCCCTTTTTTCCCTCCTTCGGATTGGATAATTTTCCAGGACATTCAGGATATTCCCACATCCAAACCCATCCCGGAAAATCTGCTTTGCCCCCAAATGCTGCCCAGGACAGGCGTGGAATTCCCGGGATTTCAAATCCGTGGGATTCCAGACATGGATGAGGATGCTGGGAGAATTGGATTGGGGCGTTTTCCCAGCCCGAGCAATTCCAGGATTCCTGCGGAATTCCATGATTTCTGCGGACGCCAGAGGGCAGCGCAGCCCCAGCCGTGACTCCCAAACCATTCCCTGGAAAAATTCCCAAATTCCTCCTCTTTTCCTGGGAGTGGGAACGCTCCAGGTGACAACTCTGTACTCCCTGGAAAAATCCCAACAAATCCCAGCACGGGGAGAAAACCGGGATGAGGACAGACCTGGAAAATCCCAATCCCTTTTCCTACCTGATCCAGAGGAGGAATTCCAGGAGATAATATCCAACGGCGTAATCCCAAAACCAGCTGGAGGAGGAGCAGGGAGGCTGCAAATCCAGCAGGAAAACCACGGATTTTAGGGATGAGAGGGATTCCGAGGGCGGGAAAGTGGGAATGGAAAACCGGGATCCACCTGGGAGCAGGGTGGGGGGTGGAGAAGGGAATCCCCGCATTCCCAAAATTCTGCTTCCCACCCAAAATCCATCCCTGGAATTGTCAGGAAAATAGCAAGAGCTTGGAAAATCCTGGAATTCTCAGAGTGGCAGAGCCCATTCCCAAAATTCTGCTTCCCACCCAAATTCCATCCCTGGAATTGCTGGGAAAATTCCAAGAAGATGAAAAATCCCAGAATTCCCAGAGTGTGGAGAGCAGTTGGAGCCCTTTCCCAAAATTCTGCTTCCCACCCAAAATCCATCCCTGGAATTTCCAGGAAAATACCAAGAGGTTGGAAAATCCTGGAATTCTCAGAGTGGCAGAGCCCATTCCCAAAATTCTGCTTCCCACCCAAATTCCATCCCTGGAATTGCTGGGAAAATTCCAAGAAGATGAAAAATCCCAGAATTCCCAGAGTGTGGAGTGCAGTTGGAGCCCTTTCCCAAAATTCTGCTTCCCACCCAAATTCCCAAATTCCATCCCTGCAATTTCTGGGAAGATGCCAAAATCTTGGAAAATCCCGGAATTCCCAGAGCGTGGAGTGCAGTTGGAGCCCTTTCCCAAAATTCTGCTTCCCACCCAAAATCCATCCCTGGAATTTCCAGGAAAATAGCAAGAGGTTGGAAAATCCTGGAATTCTCAGAGTGGCAGAGCCCATTCCCAAAATTCTGTTTCCTGACTGAATTCCATCCCTGCAGTTTCTGGGAAAATGCCAAAATGCTGGAAAATCCTGGAATTCCCAGAGCTCGGAGTGCAGTTGGAGCCCATTCCCCAAATTCTGCTTCCACCAAATTCCATCCCTGGAATTGCTGGGAAAATTCCAAGAAGATGAAAATCCCAGAATTCCCAGAGTGTGGAGTGCAGTTGGAGCCCTTTCCCAAAATTCTGCTTCCCACCCAAAATCCATCCCTGGAATTTCCGGGAAAATACCAAGAGGTTGGAAAATCCTGGAATTCTCAGAGTGGCAGAGCCCATTCCCAAGAATTCTGCTTCCCACCCAAAATCCATCCCCGGAATTTCTGGGAAAATTCCAAGAGGTTGAAAAATCCCAGAATTCTCAGAGGGCAGGAAGGGCCTTTTCCCAAAATTCTGCTTCCCACCCAAAATCCATCCCTGGAATTTCTGGGAAAATTCCAAGAAGATGAAAAATCCAAGAATTCCCAGAGCGTGGAGTGCAGTTGGAGCCCTTTCCCAAAATTCTGCTTCCCACCCAAAATCCATCCCTGGAATTTCCAGGAAAATACCAAGAACTTGGAAAATCCTGGAATTCTCAGAGTGGCAGAGCCCATTCCCAAAATTCTGTTTCCTGACTGAATTCCACCCCTGCAGTTTCTGGGAAAATGCCAAAATGTTGAAAATCCTGGAATTCCCAGAGCATGGAGAACAGGCAGAGCCCATTCCCAAAATTCTGCTTCCCACCCAAATTCCATCCCTGGAATTGCTGGGAAAATTCCAAGAAGATGAAAAATCCCAGAATTCCCAGAGTGTGGAGTGCAGTTGGAGCCCTTTCCCAAAATTCTGCTTCCCACCCAAAATCCATCCCTGGAATTTCCAGGAAAATACCAAGAGGTTGGAAAATCCTGGAATTCTCAGAGTGGCAGAGCCCATTCCCAAAATTCTGCTTCCCACCCAAATTCCCAAATTCCATCCCCGGAATTTCTGGGAAAATGCCACGGGCTTGGAAAATCCTGGAATTCCCAGAGCATGGAGAACAGGCAGCATCCATTCCCAAGAATTCTGCTTCCCAGCCAAAATCCATCCCTGGAATTTCAAGGAAAATTCCAAGAGCTTGGAAAATCCCGGAATTCCTGCCTTGGAAGTGGGATCCTGGTAGATGATCCGGACGTTCTCGGAGTGCGGGAACCACAGGAAGCGGAAATATTGGGATTTCCTCAGGTGCTCCTCCAGCTCATCCAGGACCTGGAAAAACGGGAAAAGGTTGGGAAATTATTGTCCAGGAAAACATTCCCAGGAATTATCCCAAGAAATTATTCCCAGGAATATATTCCAAGGAAATATTGCCAGGGGTTATTCCCAGGAAAATGTTCCCAGGAATTATTCCCATGGAATATTCCTAGGAAATCTTCCCAGTAAACATTCCCAGGAATTACTCCCAGAAAATTTTCCCAGGAAATTATTGCAAACAAATATTCCCGGGAAATTTTTCCCTGTTAATTATTCCCAAGAAATCTTCCCATGAAAAATTCCCGGAAATTATTCCTAGGACGTATTCCCAGGAAATATTCCCTGGAAGTTTTCTTGAGAAATATTCCCAGTAATTATTCCCAGAAAATATTCCCAGGAAACCTTACTCATGGAATATTCCTAGGAAATCTGCCCAGTACATATTTCCAGGAATTATTCTCAGGAAATATTCCAAGGACACCACCATGGACTCCTCTCTGGGAAGGAATTTTGGGATCCAGGGGCTTCACTGGGAATTTGGGACTCCAGGAAGGGTCTCTCTTCCCTTTTCCATCCCTGAATTCCATAAAAATCCCTCGGGATGGATCCTGTGTGTCCTGGATCCCAGAATCCTGGAATGGTTTGGGATGGGATCCATGGATTTTAAATCCCATCCCATTCCAATCCCACCATCCCAGGCTGATCCAACTTTTCCTTGGATGCTCCCAGGGATTATCTGGGAATTCCAGCCCAGCCAGAAATTCCTTCCCAAATCCCTCCCAAATTTAAGCGTGGTTTTTTGGGGGGTTTTGGGTGTTTTGTCAGTGGATTTTTATTTTTTTTTTTAAATTTTATATTTTTTGATGAGCGATTTTCAAGACGGGATTTGGAGATTTTTGGGATTTTGGAGGTTTGTTTTTTTTTTTTCCTGGGATTTTTTGGTTTTTGTGGGAGATTTGAGAGTGTTTTTGGCATCACCAGGATACCCTGGGATAACCCAGCAATTCCTTCCCAAATCCCATTTCCCATTTTCTCAGGGAATTCCCTCCATTCCCAGCTCTCCCAGCCTGGGATCGGATCCATCCCCATCCCAACTCCTCTCTGGGAAGGAATTTTGGGAATTCACTGGGAATTCGGGACTCCAGGAAGGGTCTCCCTTCCCTTTTCCATCCCCCAAATTCCATAAAAATCCCTCGGGATGGATCCTGTGCGTCCTGAATCCCAGAATCCCAGAATGGTTTGGGATGGGATCCACGGATTTTAAATCCCATCCCGATCCCAGGCTGCTCCAAATCCACCCTTGGACATCCCAGGGATCCAAGGACAGCCACAAATTCCCGGAAGAATCCTCATCCCCACATTTTCCACGGTTTTATTCCGGGATGAGAAGGACAGGACGAGGACACAGCGGGATCAGGGAGGTGACCTTTGCCAGGAGCTGCCTTTGATTCCCGGGATTTCAATCAGCGGGAAAACCTTTGAGGGATAATTCCGGCTCAGCGGGAAGGGCGGGAGCGGCTCCGGGAGTCCTTGGGAGGGATTTTTGCCGCTGGAATTTGGGATTCTGGCGGAATCCTGGAATCCCGGAGTGGATTCGTGGATTTTCAATCCCATCCCGTTCCAACCCCGATCCCGGGATGCTCCCAGGGGTCCCAGGGGTTGGGATGGGATGGGACTGAAAATCCATGGATCCCGTCCCAAACCATCCCGGGATTCTGGGATCCAGGACACTCAGGATCATGGAATTCCACGGAATGGGATTGCAGGGATTTTCCCACCCAAATAATTTCGGGATTCCACGAATTTCCCCCTTCCGGACCCCTCCTGGAATTCCTACAGGGAATTCCCATCCCAACTAAAATTTTCCTCCGTTCCTGTGAGAAAATCCCAAAAATTCCAGCAATTCCTCTTATCTGCTTTCCCCCTTTTTTCCATGCATCCATTCAATGGAAAAATTCCCTGGAATTCCAGCTGGGCCATGCAGACCTCCAGGAATTCAGGGAAGGGATGGAATTCTTGGAATCTTCAGAGCAGGGCCAGGAGTTGGATGATCCCGGTGGATCCGGCTCTGGATATTCCAAAATCCGTGAGATGGCAGCTGGGGTCCCAACCGCCCAACCCGGAATTTTGGGATGGAATTCCCGGCTGGGAGGAGCTGGGCTGGAATTCCCAGAGAATCCCTGGATCCCTGGCAGTGTCCAAGGAAATCCTGGAGCAGCCTGGGATTGGGATTGGGATGGGATGGGATTGAAGGTCCATGGATCCCATCTCAAACCATTCGGGATTCTGGGATCCAGGACACTCAGGACCCATCCCGAGGGATTTTTATGGAATCCGGGGATGGAAGAGGAAGGGAGACCCTTCCTGGAGTCCTCAATTCCCAGGGAATTCCCAAAATTCCTTCCTGGAGAGGAGTTGGGATGGAGATGGATCCAATGCCAGGCTGGGAGAGCTGGGAATGGAGGGAATTCCCTGGAGAAAGGGGGAAATGGGATTTGGGAAGGAATTCCTGAGGTATCCCAGGGTATCCTGGTGATCCCCAAAAAAACCCCAAATCCCTGCCAAAAAAACCACAAATCCCAGAAAAAAAGCTCCAATACCCTGCAAACCCCCTTGCAAAAGTCCCCAAATCCTGGAGAAAATGCTAAATCCCCAAAAAAATTCCCCCCAAAAAAATCGCAAAAAAATCACAAAAAAATCACAAAAAAATCGCAAAAAAATCACAAAAAAATCACAAAAAAAATCACAAAAAAATCACAAAAAAATCACCAAAAAATCACAAAAAAATCCATCAAAATATCAAAAATTTTGGGAGGGATTTGGGAAAGAACTCCTGGCTGGGCTGGAGTTCCCAGAGAATCCCTGGGAGCATCCAAGGAAATTTGGATCACCCCTGGGACGGCGGGGTTGGGCTGGGATGAGATTCCATCCCCACGATTCCCACCCTGAACCACTCCAGGATTCTCCGTGTCCTCTCCCGACCTTCCCCCGGAGTTATTTCATTTTAATTTTCTTTTCTTTCGGAGCGCTAACGAGGTCGTTGCATAATCCCAGATCCAAGGGCTCATTCCCAGATATCTGAGGCTGCAGATAATAATTCCCATTATTCCCTTCCGCCCGGATGAAAAGCCGGGATCCGGGGGCGGATAACGCGGATATTTCTGGAGCTGCTGCTCTCCCGCTGCTCCCGAGGGGTCGGGGGTGACGGGATGAGGGGGATGGGATGGGAGACGGGCTCAGGGAACAGCCAGGGATGCAGATTTTCCAGGGAAAACAAAAAAAAAATGGGATGGGAGGTGGGGAAGGAATATTGGGAATGTGGGAGAGGATTTAGGGAATGTGGGAGAGGATTTAGGGAATGTGGGGAGAGGATTTAGGGAATGTGGGGAGAGGATTTAGGGAATGTGGGGAAGGATTTAGGGAATGTGGGGAGAGGATTTAGGGAATGTGGGGAAGGATTTAGGGAATGTGGGGAGAGGATTTAAGGAATGTGGGGAGAGGATTTAAGGAATGTGGGAGAGGATTTAGGGAATGTGGGGAGAGGATTTAGGGAATGTGGGGAAGGATTTAGGGAATGTGGGAGAGGATTTAGGGAATGTGGGGAAGGATTTAGGGAATGTGGGAGAGGATTTAGGGAATGTGGGGAGAGGATTTAGGGAATGTGGGGAAGGATTTAGGGAATGTGGGAGAGGATTTAGGGAATGTGGGAAGGATTTAGGGAATGTGGGGAGAGGATTTAGGGAATGTGGGAGAGGATTTAGGGAATGTGGGGAAGGATTTAGGGAATGTGGGAGAGGATTTAGGGAATATGGGGAGAGGATTTAGGGAATGTGGGAGAGGATTTAGGGAATGTGGGGAAGGATTTAGGAAATGTGGGAGAGGATTTAGGGAATGTGGGGAAGGATTTAGGGAATGTGGGGAAGGATTTAGGGAATGTGGGAGAGGATTTAGGGAATGTGGGGAAGGATTTAGGGAATGTGGGAGAAAATTTGGGGAATGTGGGAGAGGATTTAGGGAATGTGGGGAAGGATTTAGGGAATGTGGGAGAAAATTTGGGGAATGTGGGAGAGGATTTAGGGAATGTGGGGAAGGATTTAGGGAATGTGGGAGAGGATTTAGGGAATGTGGGGAGAAGATTTAGGGAATGTAGGGAAGGATTTAGGGAATGTAAGGAAGGATTTAGGGAATGTGGGGAAGGATTTAGGGAATGTGGGGAAGGATTTAGGGAATGTGGGAGAGGATTTAGGGAATGTGGGGAAGGATTTAGGGAATGTGGGGAAGGATTTAGGGAATGTAAGGAAGGAGGGAAAGGGTTGGAAAATGCAGGAAAGAGGGACAAGGATTTAGGGAATTTTGGGAAAGGATGCAGGGAAAGGTTTGGAAAATGCAGGGAAGGACTTAGGGAATGTGGGAAAGGATTCAGAAAAAAGTTTAGAAAATGCAGGAAAGGATTCAGGGAATGGGGGAGAGGATTTAAGGAATGTGGGAAAGGAGGGATGGAAAATGTTGGACAATGCAGGGAAGAGGGACAAGGATTTATGGAATGCGGGAAAGGATGAAGGGAACTTTGGGAAAGATGCAGGGAAAGGTTTGGAAACTGCAGGGAAGGATTTAGGGAATGTGGGAAAGAATTTAGGGAATGTGGGAAAGGTTGCAGGGAAAATGTTGGAAAATGCAGGAAAGAGGCAAAAGGATTTAGGGAATGCGGGAAAGGATTCAGGGAATTTGGGAGAGGGTGCAGGGAAAGGTTTGGAAAATGCAGGGAAGGATTTAAGGAAGGTGGGAAAGGCTCCAGGGAGGTGCAGGAAGAAGCAGGAAAAGGTCCAGGGAAAATGGGAAAGGGCGGAAAACGGGGGAGAGGATGGAGGGAAAGGAGCTGGAAAATGCAGGAAAGGGGGAGAAGGATCCTGGGATTGTGGGAAAGGAAAAGTTGGAAAGGATGGAGGGAATGTGGGAAAGGATCCAGGGAATGAGGGAAAAAGGATCCATGGAATGGGGGAAAGGATGCAGGGAAAGGGCTGGAAAATGCAGGAAAGCAGGAAATGGATGGGGGGAATTTTGGGAAAGATGGAGGGAATGCGGGAAAAGATTCTGGGAATGTGGGAGGGGATTCAGGAAAGGGGTTGGAAAATACAGGAAAGAGGGAAAAGAATGAGGGGATTGTGGGAAAGGAAAAGTGGGAAAGGTTTGGAAAGTGCAGGGAAGGATTTAGGGAATGTGGGACAGGATTCAGGGAATGTGGGGAAGGATTTAGGGAATGTGGGAGAGGATTTAGGGAATGTGGGAGAGGATTTAGGGAATGTGGGGAAGGATTTAGGGAATGTGGGAGAGGATTTAGGAATGTGGGGAAGGATTTTAGGGAATGTGGGGAAGGATTTAGGGAATGTGGGAGAGGATTTAGGGAATGTGGGGAAGGATTTAGGGAATGTGGGAGAGGATTTAGGGAAAATGTTGGACAATGCAGGGAAGAGGACAAGGATTTATGGAATGCGGGAAAGGAAGATGGGAACTTTGGGAAAGATGCAGGGAAAGGTTTGGAAAATGCAGGGAAGGATTTAGGGAATGTGGATAATGACTCAGGGAATTTGGGAGAGGGTGCAGGGAAAGGTTTGGAAAATGCAGGGAAGGATTTAGGGAATGTGGGAAAGGCTCCAGGGAGATGCAGGAAGAAGCAGGAAAAGGTCCAGGGAAAATGGGAAAGGGTGGAAAACGGGGGAGAGGATGGAGCTGGAAAATGCAGGAAAGGGGGAGAAGGATCCTGGGATTGTGGGAAAGGAAAAGTGGGAAAGGATTTAGGGAATGTGGGAAAGGATCCATGGAATGGGGGAAAGGATGCAGGGCAAGGGCTGGAAAGCAGAAAATGGATGGGGGGAATTTTGGGAAAGGATGGAGGGAATGCAGGAAAAGATTCTGGGAATGTGGGAGGGGATGCAGGGAAGGGGTTGGAAAATGCAGGAAAGAGGGAAAAGGATGAAGGAGATTGTGGGAAAGGAAAAGTGGGAAAGGTTTGGAAAGTGCAGGGAAGGATTTAAGGAAGGTGGGGAAAGGATGGAGGGAATTTTGAGAAAGGATTTAGGGAATGTGGGGAAGGAGGGAGGGAAAGGGTTGAAAAATGCAGGAGAGAGGGACAAGGATCCAGGGAATGTGGGAAAGGATGGAAAAATGTGGGAATGGATGGAGGGAATTTGGGAAAGGACGGCGGGAATGCAGGAAAAGATTCTGGGAATGTGGGAGAGGATGCAGGGAAAGGGTTGGAAAATGCAGGGAATGGGGGAAGGGATGTGAGAATTTGGGAAAGAGGCAGGGAAAGGGTTGGAGAATGCAGGAAAGAGGGAAAAGGATTTAGGGAATGTGGGAAAGGATCCAGGGAAAGGTTTGGAAGACACAGAAAAGGTGGAAAAGGATGGGAAAAATGTGGGAAAGGATGGAAAAAATGTGGGAAAGGATGGAGGGAAAGGGGCTGGAAAATGCAGGAAAAGCAGGAAAATTATGAAGGAAAGAGGAGGGAAATGATCCAGGGAATGTGGGGATGGATTTTGGGAAAATGGGAGAGGAGGCAGAGGAGATCCCAGAGGATGGAGGAAAACCGGGAAAGGATGCAGGGAAGGGATTGGAAAATGCAGGAAAATTGGGAAAGGATTTAAAGAATGTGGGAAAGGATCCAGGGAAGTGCAGGAAGATGCAGGAAAAACAGGAAAAATATCCAGGGAGAGCAGGAAAGGATTTTGGGAATGTTGGAAAGGATCCAGGGAAAGGAAAATCCTGGAGCATTCAGGGAATGTGGGAAAGGATGGAGGGAAGGGGTTGGAAAATTCAGGAATGGGTTTAGGGAATGTGGGAATGGATTTAGGGATTTTTTTTCCCCCTGTTTTTTGAGCCCTTTGGATCATCCTGTAATTCCCAAAATCCATGAATTTTCTCCATGTTCTTGGAGCTCTTTGGATCATCCCAGAATTCCCAAAATTCCAGATTTTTTTCCACTGTTTTTTGAGCCCTTTGGATCATCTCAGGATTCCCAAAATTTGGGAATTCCCTCCGTGTTCTTGGAGCTCTTTAGATCATCTCGGAATTCCCAAAATTCCAGAATTTTCTCCCTGTTTTTGGCAACCCTTTGGATCATCTCAGAATTCTCAAAATTCAGGAAAAACATTCCCAAAATTCGGGAATTTTCTCCCTGCTTTTTGAGCCCTTGTGATCATCCTGGAATTCCCAAAATTCAGGAATTTTCTCCATGCTTTTGCAGCCCTTGGGAACATTGCAGAATTCCCAAAATTCCAGAATTTTCTTTGCATTCTTGGAGCCCTTTGGATCATCCCAGAAATCCCAAAATTTGTGAATTTTCTCCATTTTTTTTGGCAACCCTTTGGATCATCTCAGAATTCCCAAAATCTGGGAATTTTCTCTGTGTTTTGGAGCCCTTTGGATCATCACAGAATTCTCAAAATTCAGGAATTTTCTCCATGTTTTTGCAGCCCTTGGGATCATCAGAGGATTCTTAAAATTCAGGAAAAACATTCCCAAAATTCGGGAATTTTCTCCCTGCTTCTTGAGCCCTTGGGATCATCCTGGAATTCCCAAAATTCAGGAATTTTCTCCATGTTTTGCAGCCCTTGGGATCATCCCAGAATTCCCAAAATTCAGGAAAAACATTCTCAAAATTTGGGAATTTTCTCCCTGCTTTTTGAGCCCTTGGGATCATCCCGGAATTCCCAAAATTCGGGAATGTTCCGCACCTGGGAGAGGGTGGAGGGAAAGGCGACCTCGCGCAGCCGGAATTCCGGGACGCACTGGAACGTGACGGACACCACGATTCCCAGACATCCCAAATGGAGCCGGGCCGCCTGGAAAACCTCGGGATCGACGGATTCCGAACATTCCAGGATTTCTCCTGAGGCCAGGAGCAGGGAAACGGCCACGACCTGGAAAAACGGAGGGATCTCCATGGATTTTGGGAATGCCGAGCTCCCGGGCGGGATTCCGTGATCCAACCTTTCCTTGGACACTCCCAAAGATCCTGGGATTATCTGGGAATTCCAGCCCAGCTGGGAATTCCTTCTGAAACTTTTGGGATTTTGAGTGAGTTTTTAGGGATTTTTTTTTTTTAAATTTTTTATGGCATCTTCAGGATTTTCTTTTTGTTGTTGTTGTTTTTTTTGTTTTTTTTTTATTTTGTTTTGTTTTTGTTTTGTTTTTTGGTTTCTTTTTGGGGTTTTTGGTTTTTTTTTTTTTTTGGCGGGGAATTTTGGAGTTTTGGAGTTTTTTCTGGATTTGGAGCTTTTTTTCTTTTTTTGGAGGGGATTTGGGGTTTTTTGGGGATCACTGGGATACCTCAGGAATTCCTTCCCAAGATCCTGAATCCCAGGGAATTCCCTCCATTCCCGGCTCTCCCAGCCTGGCATTGGATCCATCCCCATCCCCAATCCTCTCCAGGAAGGAATTTTGGGAATTCCCTAGAAATTCAGGACTCCAGGAAGGGTCTCCCTTCCCTCTTCCATCCCCAAATTCCATGAAAATCCCTCAGGATGGATCCTGAGTGTCCTGGATCCCAGAATCCCAGAATTCCATGCATTAGATCCATGGACCTTCAATCCCATCCCATCCCATCCCAATCCCAATCCCAATCCCAGGCTGCTCCAGGATTTCCTTGGACACTGCCAGGGATCCAGGGATTCTCTGGGAATTCCAGCCCAGCTCCTCCCAGCCGGGAATTCCATCCCAAAATTCCGGGATGGGCGGTTGGGACCCCAGCTGCCATCTCACGGATTTTGGAATATCTGGAGCCGGATCCACCGGGATCATCCAACTCCTGGCCCTGCTCTGAAGATTCCAAGAATTCCATCCCTTCCCTGAATTCCTGGAGGTCTTCATGGCCCCGCTGGAATTCCAGGGAATTTTTCCACTGAATGGATGCATGGAAAAAAGGGGGAAAGCCGAGAACAGGAATTGCTGAAATTTTTGGGATTTTCTCACAGGAACGGAGGAAAATTTTAGTTGGGATGGGAATTCCCTGTAGGAATTCTGGGAGGGATCTGGAAGGGGAAATTCGTGGAATCCCGGAATGATTTGGGTGGGAAAATCCCTGAAATCCCATTCCGTGGAACTCCGTGATCCTGGATTTCCCTGAGCTCCTGGGAAATTCATGGAATCCCGGAATGATTTGGGTGGGAAAATCCCTGAAATCCCATTCCGTGGAACTCCATGATCCCGGATTTCCCCGAGCTCCTGGAATATTTTTGGGGATGGAGCTGCCACATCCCAGATTCCCTTCGTGGAATCCTCCCACGGATCTTGGAGCAGGATTGGCAGATTCCCCAGACTTGGAGGCGTGTCCGGAATTCCCGGAATTCCCGGAATTCCCGGGATCCCACCTGGGTGGGCAGAATTCCGTGGCCGATCCCGGTGTTGTGGGTCCCGGTGCCGATGACTCCGGCCGCCGTCACCTCGGACACGGCTCCTAAACTGGGAACGGGAAAAACCTCGGGATGAGAATTCCCAGCGGAAAAACCTCGGGAAGTGAATTCCAACGGATCCCATCCCTCTTTCCCAGCCCTTCTCCTGGGATGGTGGCGCCTTTTCCAGGTGGATTCCAAAGGATTTGGGATTGATCCGGAGGAAATCCCGGTGGAGCAGGGCTGGGGAGGATCCACATGGGAAAATATCCATGGAAAAATCCATCCCAAGGAATTCCAGGGGTGGAAAATGGGAATGGAAGCCCTGGGTGGATTCCATGGATTCCTGAAATTGGCTTGGGGAAAAGCTTTGGAATTAACTGGAATTCCTGGGTGGATCCCATCCATGGAATTCTGGAATTGTTTGGGTGGGATAAAAGCTTTGGAAACATTGGAAACCTGGATGGATTCCTTGGAATCTTGGAATTGTTTGGGCTGGAAAATTGCGACAAATGTAATTCCTGGGGGGATTCCAGGGAATTAGAATCCTGGAATTGTCTGGGTTGGAAAAGTGTTTTGGAAAAATTGGAATCCTTGGGCAGATTCTACGGAATTCTGGAATTCTGGAATTGTTTGGTTTGGAAGATCTCTTGGAGATGCCAGAATCCAAGCATTCCCCAGATCCATGGGAATTTCAATCTCTCCTGGAATGGCTGGAAAACTTTTCCATGAGGGAATATTCCCAAAATCCAATGGAAATTCCCCATTTCCATTCCCATTCCCGTTCACATTCCCATTCCCATTATTCCCATTATTCCCGTTATTCCTGTTATTCCCATTTTTCCCATTATTCCCAATCTCAGTTCCCATTCTCATATTTCCCACTCTTCCCATTATTCCCATTATTCCCATTCTCCCCATTATTCCCATTATTCCCATTCCCCCCATTATTCCCATCCCCATTCCCATTCCCATTATTCCCACTATTCCCATTATTCCCAGTTCCCATCCCCATTCCCATTATTCCCATTATTCCCATGATTCCCATTATTCTCATTATTCCCATTATTCCCATTTTTCCCATTATTCCTGTTATTCCCATTCTTCCCACTCTTCCCATTCCCATTCCCAGTTCCCATTCTTCCCATTATTTTATTCCCACCCCTACTCACATTCCCATTATTCCCATTGTTCCCATTATTCCCATTATTCCCATTATTCCCATTATTCCCATTCCCATCCCCATTCCAATTTCCATCCCCATTTCCACTATTCCCACTATTCCCACTATTCCCACTATTCCCACTATTCCCACTATTCCCACTATTCCCATTATTCCCATTCCCAGTTCCCATCCCCATTCCCATTTTTCCCATTCTTCCCATTCCCATTCCCATTCCCAGTTCCCATTCCCAGTTCCCATTTTTCCCATTCTTCCCATTCTTCCCATTCTTCCCATTATTCCCATTATTCCCATCCCTAATCCCTAATCCCATTTCCATTCCCATTCCCAGTTCCCATTCCCATTTTCCCCATTCTTCCCATTCTTCCCATCTCTACTCCCATTCCCATTTCCATTCCCATCCCCATTCCCATTATTCCCATCATTCCCATCATTCCCATTATTCCCATCATTCCCGTCATTCCCATCATTCCCAATCCCGCTCACTTGGCCAGGGCCATCCCGTGTTTCTCCAGCTCCAGGTTCAGCTCCGAGAGCAGAATTCCCGCTTCCACCTTCACCTGCAGCTTCTCCTTGTCCACCTGGAAAACCGGGATCCGGCGCCATTCCCAACGGAAAACTCTTCCCAAATCCAGGGAACAATTCCCATCCCAAACCTCATCCCAACCCTCGATCCGGCCCCATTCCCAAACCCTGGGATCTTTCCCGGAATTCCTCCCAGCTCCTAGGGAGAAAATTCCTGCCTTTTCCCATGAGGATTTTCCCATGGAAGGAGCATTTCCTTCCTTAATTCCCGGTGATTTTCCGGGATCGTGCCGTTGCCAGGATTTTTTCCGGGAATATCCCGGCTCTCACCTGCAGGATCCGGTTGATTTTTCCCATGTGGATCATGAAATCCTCGGAGCAGGCGATGTCCGAGGGGGAGTGACCCCCCCCCACCACCTTCACCCGCTTCCCCCGCTGCCGGGCCAGCTCCAGGATCTGCGGGAAAACACCGGGAATGTCCCGGGAAAACCCAGCCAAAAACACCGGGAACATCCCTAAAAAACCACCCAAAAGCACTGGGAGCATCTGGAAAAACCCATCCAAAAAACACCGGGAATATTCTGAAAAATCCGTCCAAAAACCATTGGGATTATCCCGAAAAAACAATCCTAAACCGCTGAGAATATCCCAAAAATCCCATCCAGGATCTATGGGGAAACACCAGGAATACCACAGGAAAATGCAACGGGAATATCCTGAAAAACTCATCCAAAACCACTGGGAATCTCTGGAAAAACCCCATGGAAAGCCACAAGGATTATCCCTGAAAACCAATCCCAAAACACTGGGAATGTCCCGAAAACCCCACTCAAAACCACTGGGAGCATCTGGAAAAACCCATCCAAGAAAAACTGGGAATATTCTGAAAAACCCATCCTAAAAACACTGGGATTATCCCGAAAAACCAATCCTAAACCACTGAGAATATCCTGAAAAACCCATCCAGGATCTATGGAAAAACACTGAGAATCTCCCTAAAAACCCATCCAGAAACTCTGAGAATACCCCAAAAAACTCATCCAGGATCTGTGGGAAAACATCAGGAAAATCACCAGGAAAACCCATCCAAAAATACTGGGAATATCCCTAAAAAGCCACCCAAAACCACTGGGAGCATCTGGAAAAATCCAGCCAGAAAACACCTGGGAATATCCCGAAAAACCCATCCTGAAACACCAGGAATAGCCTGAAAATCTAATCCAAAACCAGTAGGAACATCCTAAAAATCCCGTCCAGGATTTTTCAGGAATATCCCCAAAAATACATCCAGAAATACTGGGAATATCCTGGGAAAACACACCAGGAATATTCCTAAAAATCCATCCAAAAATACTGGGAATGTCCAAAAAACTCCATCCAGACCCACCGGGATTATCCCTGAAAACCAATTCTAAAACACCAGGAATATTCCCCCTAAAAAATCCCAAAATCCAGGATCTATGGAAAACCACCAGGAAAAATCCTCCAAACCAATCCTGAAAATTCCCCAAATCCATTTCCTTGGATAACTCCATGAAATCCTCCCTGAGTCAGGATTTTTCCTCGGGAATCACCCCGGGAATTCCAGCAGGAGCCGGATCCTGCCGGGATCGGGGCAGTCCCAGATTTCCTGGAGCAAAGGGAAGAATTCCCATTTTTCCTGGATCATTCCCGCAGTTTTCCCTCCCGGAATTCCGTGGGTACCTCCTGGATTTCCTCCACGGAGCGGGGCCGGAAGAAAAGCTCTGGAGAGGATCCGTAGGTGCCGGCCCAGTTCTGGAATTTCACTCCTGCTTGTCCCTGCACCTGGAATGAGAGATCCTGAGGGCATGGGGTCGATCCTACGGGATTGGGATGATCCCATGGGAATCCTGAGGGGATGGAGTTGATCCCAACGGGATTGGAATCATTCCATGGGAATCCTGAGCGGGATGGGGTCAATCCAAATGGGATTGGGATCATCCCGTGGGATCTGGTCTGGAGCTGATCCCAACGGGATTGGGATGATCCCATGGGAATCATGATGGGATGGAGCTGAGCCCAACGGGATTGGGATCATTCCATGGGAATCCTGAGGGGATGGAGCCGATCCCAAAGGGATTTGGATCATCCCATGGGATCTGGTCTGGAGCGGATCCCAACGGGATTGGGATCATCCCGTGGGAATCATGAGGGGATGGAGTCGATCCCAATGGGATTGGGATCATTCCATGGAATCCTGAGGGGATGGGGTCAATCCCAATGGGATTGTGATGATCCCATGGGAATCCTGAGGGGATGGGGTCGATCCCAATGGGATTGGGATAATCCCGTGGGATCTGGTCTGGAGCTGATCCCAACAGGATTGGGATGATCCTGTGGGAATCCTGAGGGGATGGAGCTGATCCCAATGGGATTGGGATAATCCCGTGGGATCTGGTCTGGAGCTGATCCCAACAGGATTGGGATGATCCTGTGGGAATCCTGAGGGGATGGAGCCGATCCCAATGGGATTGGGATCATCCCGTGGGAATCCTGAGGCTATGGAGTCGATCCCAACAGGATTGGGATGATCCTCTGGGAATCCTGAGGGAATGGATCGGATCCCAACAGGATCAGATAATTCCATGGAATCCGGAGGGGTCTGGAGCTGATCCCGCAGGGATTGGGATCATCCCATGGGAATCCTGATGGAATGGAGATGATCCAAATGGGATTGGGATGATCCCATGGGAATCCTGAGGGGATGGATCCTGTCCCACAGGGATTGGGATCATCCCACGGGAATCTGGATCCCATTCCATGGGGATCAGGGTGATCCAGAGGAGCTGGAGCTGATCCCACAGGGATTGGGACCATCCCATGGAATCTGGAGGGGGATGGAGTCGGTCCCAATGGGATGTGGGTCATTCCCATGGGAATCCAGAGAGGCTGGATCCTTCCCACAGGGATGGGGATCATCCCATGGGAATCTGGATCCCATTCCATGGGAATCTGGAGCGGCTGGAGCCGATCCCATTGGGATTGGGACCATTCCATCGGCTTCGAACCCATTCCATAGGGGCTGGAGCTGATCCCACGGGGATTTGGATCATCCCAAGGGAACGTGGATCCCATTCCGTGGGGATCCAGAGGGGGCTCAATGCAATCCCACTGGGATTGGGATAGTTTCTTGGGAACCTGGATCCCATTCCATTGGGATCAGGGTGATCCAGAGGGACTGGAGCTGATCCCAAGGGAACCTGGATCCCATTCCATGGGGATCAGGGTGATCTGGAGGGGCTGGAGTCGGTCGCATTGGGGTTGGGATCATTCCCAAGGGAATCCAGAGGGGCTGGATCCAGTCCCAGAGGGATTGGGATCATCCCACGGGAATCCAGAGGAGGCTCAATCCCACTGGGATTGGGATCGGGATCATCCTGTGGGTGCTGGATCCCGTTTTCATTCCCTTTACTTCTCCATTCTCACCTTGGCTCCAAAAATCCCAAAATCCCTTCCCTTGGGAATCCTTCCCAAATTCCCAAATTCCCTTCCCAGATTCCCAAATTCCTTTCCCTTCCCAAATTCTCTTCCCTGTGGAATCCTTTCCTTCCCAAATTTCCAAATTCTTTTTCCTTCCCAAACTCCCTTCCCAAATTTCTTGTCCAAAATTCCCAGGTTCCTTTCCCTTTCCAAATTGCCTTTCCAAATTCCCTAATTCCCTTCCCGAATTCCCAGATTCCCAAATTACCAATTTCCCTTCCCAAATTCCCTTCCCTTGGAATAATTCCCTTCCCCAATTCTCTTCTCAGAGTCCCAAATTTCCAAATTAATTTCCCTTCCCAAATTTCCAAATCCCCAAATTCCGTTCCCAAATTCCCTCACCTTCTCAATTTCCCAAATTCCCTTCCCTTGGGAATCCTTCCCTTCCCAAATTCTTTTCCCTTCCCAAATTCCATTCCCAAATTCCCAAAATCCCTCCCCAAATTCCTTTCCCAAAATTCTTTTCCCAGGTTCCTTTCCCTTCCCAAATTCCCTAATTCCCTTCTCGAACACCCACATTCCCAAATTCCCAATTTCCTTTCCCAAATTCCTAAATTCCCTTCCCTGATTTCCAAATTCCCTTCCCTTGGGAATCCTTACCTTCCCAAATTTCCTACTGTAATTCCTCTCCTTCCCAAACTCCCTTCCCAAATTCCTTCCCAGATTCCCCAAATTCCCTTCCCAAATTCCTTTCCCTTCCCAAATTCCCAAATTCCCTTCCCAAATTATTTTCCCAAATTCCCTTCCCTTGGGAATCCGTCCCTTCCCATGTTCCCAGATTCCCTTCCCAAATTCCTAAATCCTCTTTTCTTTCTAAACTCCCTTCCCAAATTCCCTCCTCACATTCCCAAATTCCCGAATTCCCTTCCCTAAACCCCATCCTATTCCCGGTTATCCAAAATCCCAGGGATGGCCCCTCCCCCCGCCCAGGGAGGTGCCCCCGCCCTGGAATTTCGGGAAGAAATTCCAAAGATCCCAGAAAACAGCCGGCAGCCCTGGGGGAGGGGCGGCCGCTTCCCGAATCCAAGAAAAATCCGGGACCTGAGCCAGAAAAACGGGAAAAACCTCCCAAAACCACAAAAAATTTGGGAATTAAAAAAACCTTGGATTGGGAAAAAAATCCCTCTGATTCATCCCGGGAATTTTCGGGGATTTCGCTGGTTTTTCCAGCGGGGATTTGGATTCCCAAATTTCCTAACTCAGCTAAAAAAACAAGCCGGGAAAAAGCCCGGCTGGATTTTCCTCACCATCCTGGAGACGCTGTGGGAATTCCCGGCAGGAATTCGGGGATGATCCCGATGGATCCGAGCTCCGAGCTCCCGGTTGAGGAATTCCGGGAGAATGGGAGGAAAGGTGGGAAGAGCCTTTCCCGTGGGAATTGCGCAATTCCAGAGGGAGGAGGGGGCGGCTGGAAAAGCGGGAGCCGGGAATTCCAAGGATTTGGGGTTGGAGTGCTGGGAAAAGCTGGAAAAGCGAAAAGAGGGTAAAAGTTCCAGAGATTTTGGGATTTGGGGAGCACAAGGAATTTCGGGGAAGGAATTCCTGGGAAAAGTGGAAAAATCGGGAAAAGATTCCAGAGATTTTGGGAGTTCAGGCGGGGAAAACGGGGAAAAGGGGAAAATGGGGGAAAGAGGGAAAAGATTCCAGGGATTTTGGGAATGTGCGAGCACAAGAGGGGTCTCAGGCAGGGAATAAGTGGGAAAACTGGTAAAGGGGGAAAATAGTGGAAAAATTCCAGAGGTTTTGGGGATTCGGGCAAGAAATTCCTGGGAAAGGGGGAAAATCAGGAAAAAAGGGAAAATCAGGAAAAGAGGGAAAAGATTCCAAAGATTTGGGGATTTGGGAAGCACAAAGGGGTGGCCAGAGAGAGAATTCCTTGGAAAAACGGGAAAAAGGGAAAACGGGAAAAGGTTCCAGAGATTTTGGGAGTTCAGGCTGGGAATTCTTGGGAAAACTGGGAAAAACTTGGAAAAAAGGGAAAATTTTCCAGAGATTTTGGGAATGTGGGAGCACAGGAGGGATTCGGGCAGGGAATTCCTCGGAAAAGGAAAAAAAAGGGAAAATCCGGTGGGAATTGCGCAATTCCAGAGGGAGGAGGGGGCGGCTGGAAAAGCGGGAGGTGGGCAGGGATTGGAGCCGGGAATTCCAAGGATTTGGGGTTGGAGTGCTGGGAAAAGCTGGGAAAGGGGGAAAAGAGGAGGAAAATTCCGGAGATTTTGGGATTTGGGAAGCACAAGGGATTTCGGGAAGGAATTCCTGGGAAAAGTGGGAAAATCGGGAAAATAGGGAAAAGATTCCAGAGATTTTGGGGGTTCAGGCTGGAAATTTCCTGGGAAAACTGAGGAAAAAGGAAAAAAGGGAAAAGATTCCAGAGATTTTGGGGATTCAGGCAGGGAATTCCCGGCTCCTGAAGGCTCAAATCCCAAAAAATTCCAAGGATTTGGGGTTGTTCGCCTTGGAGTGCTGGGAAAAGGGGGAAAAGGGGGGAAAGGGGGGAAGAGGGATAAAATTCCAGAGATTTTGGGATTTGGGGAGTACAGGGAAGGTTCAGGTTGGGAATTTCTGGGAAAAGTGGAAAAGGGGGAAAATAAGGAAGAAGTTTCCAAAGATTTTGGGGATTCAGGCAGGGGATTCCTGGGAAAAGGGGGAAAAATAGGGAAAATTCTGGTGGGAATTGCGCAATTCCAGAGGGAGGAGGGGGCGGCTGGAAAAGCGGGAGGCGGGCAGGGATTGGAGCCGGGAATTCCAAGGATTTGGGGTTGGAGTGCTGGGAAAAGCTGGAAAAGGGGGAAAAGAGGGGAAAATTCCAGAGATTTTGGGATTTGGGAAGCACAAGGGATTTCGGGGGACAATTCCTGGGAAAGTGGAAAAATCGGGAAAAGATTCCAGAGATTTTGGGGGTTCAGGCAAGAAATTCCTGGGAAAGGGGGAAAATCAGGAAAAAAGGGAAAATCAGGAAAACAGGGAAAAGATTCCAAAGATTTGGGGATTTGGGAAGCACAAAGGGGGGGTCAGAGAGAGAATTCCTTGGAAAAACGGGGAAAAGGGAAAACGGGGAAAAGGTTCCAGAGATTTTGGGAGTTCAGGCTGGGAATTCTTGGGAAAACTGGGAAAAACTTGGAAAAAAGGGAAAATTTTCCAGAGATTTTGGGAATGTGGGAGCACAGGAGGGATTCGGGCAGGGAATTCCTCGGAAAAGGAAAAAAAGGGAAAATCCGGTGGGAATTGCGCAATTCCAGAGGGAGGAGGGGCGGCTGGAAAAGCGGGAGGTGGGCAGGGATTGGAGCCGGGAATTCCAAGGATTTGGGGTTGGAGTGCTGGGAAAAGCTGGGAAAGGGGGAAAGAGGAGGAAAATTCCGGAGATTTGGGATTTGGGAAGCACAAGGGATTTCGGGAAGGAATTCCTGGGAAAAGTGGGAAAATCGGGAAAATAGGGAAAAGATTCCAGAGATTTTGGGGGTTCAGGCTGGAAATTTCCTGGGAAAACTGAGGAAAAAGGAAAAAAGGGAAAAGATTCCAGAGATTTTGGGGATTCAGGCAGGGAATTCCCGGCTCCTGAAGGCTCAAATCCCAAAAAATTCCAAGGATTTGGGGTTGTTCGCCTTGGAGTGCTGGGAAAAGGGGGAAAAGGGGGAAAGGGGGAAGAGGGATAAAATTCCAGAGATTTTGGGATTTGGGGAGTACAGGGAAGGTTCAGGTTGGGAATTTCTGGGAAAAGTGGAAAAGGGGGAAAATAAGGAAGAAGTTTCCAAAGATTTTGGGGATTCAGGCAGGGGATTCCTGGGAAAAGGGGGAAAAATAGGGAAAATTCTGGTGGGAATTGCGCAATTCCAGAGGGAGGAGGGGCGGCTGGAAAAGCGGGAGGCGGGCAGGGATTGGAGCCGGGAATTCCAAGGATTTGGGGTTGGAGTGCTGGGAAAAGCTGGAAAAGGGGGAAAAGAGGGGAAAATTCCAGAGATTTTGGGATTTGGGAAGCACAAGGGATTTCGGGGGACAATTCCTGGGGAAAGTGGAAAAATCGGGAAAAGATTCCAGAGATTTTGGGGGTTCAGGCAAGAAATTCCTGGGAAAGGGGGAAAATCAGGAAAAAGGAAAATCAGGAAAACAGGGAAAAGATTCCAAAGATTTGGGGATTTGGGAAGCACAAAGGGGGTCAGAGAGAGAATTCCTTGGAAAACGGGGAAAAGGGAAAACGGGAAAAGGTTCCAGAGATTTTGGGAGTTCAGGCTGGGAATTCTTGGGAAAACTGGGAAAAACTTGGAAAAAGAGAAGAAATTCCAGAGATTTTGGGAATGTGGGAGCACAGGGTTGGTCTCAGGCAAGGAATTCATGGGAAAAATGGAAAAATCGGGAAAATATGGAAAAATTTCGGAGTCTTCGAGGGTTCAGGCTGGGAATTCCACGGGAAAGGGGGAAAAGATGGAAAAGATTCCAAAGGTTTTGGGGGTTCAGGCAGGGAATTCCTGGGAAAAGGAAAAATAGGGAAAAGATTCCAGAGATTTTGGGAATGTGGGAGTGTGGGGATAATTCAGGCAGGGAATTAATTGGAAAAACTGGGAAAATGGGGAAAAGAGGGAAAAAATCCGGAGATTTTGGGATTTGGGAAGTACAGGGATGGGGTTCGGGGCAGGGAATTTCTCGGAAAAACCAAGAAAAGGGAATAAGCAAAAAATTTCCAACAATTTTGGGGATTCAGGCAAGGAATTCCTGGAAAATGGGAATATAGGAAAATATTCCCGAGATTTTGGGTGTTCAGCAGGGAATTCCCGGGCTCCGGGGGTTCAAATCCCAAAAATTCCAAGGATTTGGGATCCAGGAATGGGATTTGCAGCAGTGGGGGATGGGATTTTCAGCCCAAAATCCGGGGAATTTTGCCCTTGGAAAATCTCGGGATTTCGGCTGGGAGCCAGGAAGGAGCTCCGAGAATTCCAAAAGGTTTTGGATTTTTTTTTGTTTGTTTTTTTTGTTTGTTTTTGGTGTTTTTGTTTTGTTTTTTTCCCAGGGATTTGCCATTTTTTGGGGGTTTTTGGTTTTTTGTTGTTTGGTTTTCTTTTTGGGTTTTTTTGTTTTGTTTTGTTGTTTTTGTTTTTTTGTTATTTTTCCAGGGGTTTCCAATTTTTTTTTGGTTTTTTTGGTTGTTTTTGTTTTTTGTTTTTGGTGTTTTTGTTTTTGTTTTTTTCCAGGGGTTTTCCATATTTTTTTTTGTTTGGTTTTCTTTTTTTTTTTTTCTGTTGTTTTGGTGTTTTTGTTTTTTTCCAGGAGTTTTCCATTTTTTTTTGTTTTTTTGTTGTTGTTGTTGTTTGGGTTTTTGGTTTTTTGGTTTTGGGGTTTTTTTTTTTTGTTTGTTTTTGGTGTTTTTTGTTTTTGGTTTTTTTTCCAGGGGTTTTCCATCTTTTTTTTGTTTGTTTGTTTTTTGGTTTTTTGGGTTTTTTGGGTTTTTTTTGGTTTTTTTTTTTGGTTTTTTTTTGGTTTTGGCTTTTTTTTCCAAAGGGTTTTGACCCCTGTCCCACTGGATAAAGCAAATCCCGGGATCATCTCCCGACATTCCTGGGAGGGGGCAAAGGTCAGGAACGATCCCAAAATATTCCTTGGGATTATCCATTGACAGAGCGGGGGAGGGGCGGGGTCTGAACTCCGGGAATTTCAGCGCTCGAAGGTTCTGCATCCCAAAATTCTGATCTGTTCCCGAAATTCCGTGTGTTCCCAAAATTTCCTTGCATTCCCAAATTGCAGGAACTCCCAAATTCCGGTGCGCTCCCAAAATTTCCCAGCATTCCCAAAATTTCCCAGCATTCCCAATTCCAATGAATTCCCAAATTTCAATTCCCAAAGTCTAATAAATTCCCAAATTTCACTTCTCAAATTCCCAAATGCTAATGAATTCCCAAATTTCGAGGCATCCCTAAGTTGCAGCACATTCCCAAAATTCTGATCTATTCCTGAATTTCTGTGCATTCCCAAATTGCGGGAATTCCCAAATTGTGGGAATTTCAAAATTCACTAAATGCTCCCAAAAATTCCTCAGCCGAGGAATTCCCAAATTCCAGAGCACTTCCCAAAATTTCTCTGCATTCCCAAATTCCCTTGCATTCCCAAATTACAAAGAATTCCCAAATTCCAATGAATTCCCAAATTGTGGGAATTCCCAAATTCCTGGAGCATTCCCAGTTCCCAAAACATTCCCAGCTGAGGAATTCCCAAATTCCTGGAGCATTTCCCAAAATTTTTGGTGCATCCCCAAAATTTCCCAGCATTCCCAATTCCAATGAATTCCCAAATTTCAATTCCCAAAGTCTAATAAATTCCCAGATTTCACTTCTCAAATTCCCAAATTCTAATGAATTCCCAAATTTTGTGCATCCCTAAATTCCAGCACATTCCCAAAATTCAGCTCTATTCCTGAATTTCTGTGCATTCCCAAATTGCGGGAATTCCCAAATTGCGGGAATTTCAAAATTCACGGAGTGTTCCCAAAACATTCCCAGCTGAGGAATTCCCAAATTCCTGGAGCATTTCCCAAAATTTTTGGTGCATCCCCAAAATTTCTGTGCGTCTCCAATTCCAATAAATTCACACATTTCAGTTACCTAATTCCAGCGAATTCCCAAATTTTATGCATCCCTAAATTCCAGAACATTCCCAAAATTCTGATCTGCTCCGGAATTTCCATGCATTCCCAAATTGCAGAAATTCCCAAATTCCCAGAATGTTCCCAGTTCCCAAAACATTCCCAGCTGAGGAATTCCCAAATTAGAGAACATTCCCAAAATTCCTGTGCATTCCCAATTCCAATGAATTCCCAAATTTCACTTCCCAAGTTCCAATCAATTCCCAAATTTCAAATCCCAAATTCCAATGAACTCCCAAATTTCAGGGCACCCCCAAGTTCCAGCACATTCCCAAAATTCCGACCTATTCCTGAATTTCCGTGCATTCCCAAATTTCAATCCCTTCCCAAATCCTGGGGAATTCCCAGCTGGAATTCCGGCCACCCCCAGGGCTCAGCCTGGAATTGGGAATTTTTCTTGGGATTTTCCCAAATTTTTCCAGCCTGGAGCTTCCCCTCCCCTTCCTCGGGATCTCCTGGATCCATTCCGAATCCAGGGAAAACACCAGAACAGGAATTCCCAGCGGAATTCTCTTCTTCCTTCTCCATTGAAAACAAAAACTCAGGGAATTTCATCCTGGAAGTTTTTATTTCTCGTTTCCCTGCTTCTCCAAAGGGTTTCATTCCCAGATTTTTTTTTTTTTCCTGGAGAATTCTGTTCCAAAGGAATTCCCAGATCCCAATCCCACATTCCCAATTCCCAATCCCATTTCCAGTTCTCATTCCCACATTCCCAATTCCCAAATTCCAGTTCCCATTCCCGGCATTCCAAATCCCCCACTCACATTCCCAATCCCGAATTCCCCATTCTGGATCCCAAATTCCCAGATCCCAATCCCAATTCCCAATCCCAGATCCCATTCCCTTTCTCAATTCCCAATCCCATTTCCCAATCCCAGATCCCACATTCCCATTCCCAAATTCCCAATCCCAAATTCCCGCATTCCCAATCCCAAATTCCCGCATTCCCAATCCCAATCCCACATCCTAATCCCTCGTTCCCAAATCACAATTCCCAATCCCCATTCCCACATTCCCATATCCCAATACCGATTCCCAAATCCCAAATCTGCATTCCCAATCCCTCATTCCCAATCCCAATCCCGCATTTTCAAACCCCAATCCCAATTCCCAATCCCATTCCGAGATCCCAATCCCACATTCCCGGTCCCCAAAACCCAATCCTAGATCCAAATCCCAAATCCCCAATTCCCAATCCCCAAATTCCCCGATCCCCATCCTGCATTCCCAGATTCCCAATCCCCCATTCCCAAATGTCAATCCCAAATCCCAGATTCCCAGTCCTCAATTCCCAATCCTAATTCCCAATCCCCCACTCACACTCCCAATCTTGAATTCCACATTTCCAATTCCAATTCCCAATTTCCCAATTTCTCTCATTCCCAGTCCCCAAGTCCCAATCCCAGGTCCAAATCCCAAAATCCCAGATCCCAAACCCGATTCTCAAATCCCAGTTCTGCATTCCCAATCCTCATTCCCAATCCCAAAATCCCAGAGCCCATCCCTCATTCCCAATTCCCCATTCCCACATGCCAATCCCAAAATCCCAGATCCCATTCCTACATTCCCAGTTCCCAACATCTCATTCCCAATCCAATATTCCCCATTCCCAATCCCGCATTTTCAAACCCCAATCCCACATTCCCAATCCCAAATTCCCACATTCCCAATCCCAAATTCCCGCATTCCCAATCCCATTCCCACATCCTAATCCCTCGTTCCCAAAATCACAATTCCCAATCCCCCATTCCCACATTCCCATATCCCAATACCGATTCCCAAATCCCAAATCTGCATTCCCAATCTCTCATTCCCAATCCCAATCCCACATTTCAAACCCCAATCCCAATTCCCAATCCCATTCCGAGATCCCAATCCCACATTCCCGGTCCCCAAACCCAATCCTAGATCCAAATCCCAAAGCCCCAATTCCCAATCCCAAATTCCCGCTCCCCATCCTGCATTCCCAGATTCCCAATCCCCCATTCCCAAATGTCAATCCCAAATCCCAATTCCCAGTCCCACACTCCCAGATTCCCAGTCCCCAATTCCCAATCCCAATTCCCAATCCCAATTTCCCAATTTCTCTCATTCCCAGTCCCCAAGTCCCAATCCCAGGTCCAAATCCCAAAATCCCAGATCCCAAACCCGATTCTCAAATCCCAGTTCTGCATTCCCAATCCTCATTCCCAATCCCAAAATCCCAGAGCCCATCCCCATTCCCAATATCCCAATCCCAAATTCCCAATTCCCCATTCCCACATGCCAATCCCAAAATCCCAGATCCCATTCCTACATTCCCAGTTCCCAACATCTCATTCCCAATCCAGCATTCCCAATTCCCAATCCGCATTTTCAAACCCCAATCCCACATTCCCAATCCCAAATTCCCCAATCCCAGTTCCCCATCCCTCATTCCTGGTCCCCAATTCCCAATCCCAAATTCCCTCATTCCCCATTCCCAAATCCCAATCCTACATTCCCAGTTCCCAGTTCCCAGTTCTTGGGGAATTCTGTGAGAATTCCTGGTGAATTGTTTTGGGAATTCTTGGGGAATTCTTTGGAGAATTCTTCGGGAATTGCTGGGAATTATTTGAGAATTATTAGGGAATGCCGTGGGAGGAGATTTCTTGTAGAATTCTTCAGGAATTATTTGGGAATTCTTTGGGGAATTCTTTGGGAATTATTGGGGAATTCTTTGAGGAATTCTTTGGGAATTCTTTGGGGCATTCTTGGTGTTTTCTTCGGGAATTCTTCAGGGAATCCTTTGGGAATTATTGGGGAATTCCTCAGGAATTCTTTGGGAATTCTTCGGGAATTGCTGGGAATTATTTGAGAATTATTTGGGAATGCCGTGAGAGGGGATTTCTTGTGGAATTTTTCAGGAATTATTTGAGAGTTATTTGGGAAGTTCTTTGGGAATTATTGGGAATTATCTGGGAATTCTTTGGAAATTATTGGGAATTATCTGGGGAATTCTTCAGGAATACTTTTGGAATTCTTTGAAGAATTCTATGGGAATTCTTAGGAATTCTTGGGGATTTCTTGTGGAATTCTTTGGGAATTATTTGGAGAGTTTTTGGAATTATTGGGGAATTATTGGGGAATTATTTGGGAATATTTGGGAATTATTGGGGAATTACCTCAGGAATTCTTTGGGAATTTCTTGGGGGAATTCTTCGGGAATTACTGTGAATTCTTTGGGAAATTTTTGGGAATTCTTGAGGAATTTTTGGGAATTCTTTGGGAAAAGGCAGCTGCAGGCTCTGGGGGATGGGTGGCTTCCCAAGGATTTCAGGGAAAGGGAATTGCTGGGAAAAGTTGGGATTTTATTTTTCCACTTAGGAAGAGAATTATTGATTATTCATTATTAATTGCTAATCATTATTTACTGATTATTAATTACTGATCACTAAATTGCTATTATTATTTATTAATTATTAGTATTCATTAGAAAACTGCTACCTTATTGCTAATTAATCATTATTAATTATTGATTAATCCATGAAAACTTCCTGGTTCCTCCAGGAAAACTCCTGGAATGGGATCCAACCCCTCTTCCCAAATCTCAAAAAACTCCCACAACAGCAACAACAAAAATTCGGAATTCTTCCAGGAGTTTTTCCCAGATTTCCATCCTGGAAAAAATTCCCCTCCGAGGCTTCAAGGCGGGAAAAATTCCTCCGGAAAGGTCCAAATCCAAGCCGGAGGGAATTCCCAGGGAAAAATTCCCGCTCAAAGCTTGGAATTCCCGGGAAAAGGAGGATCCGGGGAGCTTTTCCAGCCATTCCAGCAGGATCCTGTTCACCTCGGCCGGCCTGAGGAGAGAGAGAATTCCTGGGAATTCCTGGAATGTGGGAACTGGAATTTCCAGGAATGGGGGCCAGGAATTCCTGGGGAATGTTTGGGATCCTGGTTTTTCAGAGGAAGGGATGGAGCTGGGATTGGAGCTGGAATTCCGGGAATTTTGGAGATCTCGGTTTTCAGGAGGGATCCAGAATTCCCAGGAATGTTTGGGAGATCCTGGTTTTCAGGGGAAAATGGGGAGCCAGAATTCCCTGGAAATGTTGGAACTGGAACTCTTGGGGAATGTGGGCCCAGAATTCCCAGGAATTTTGGAGATCCTGGTTTTCAGGGAAAGGGATGGAGCTGGAACTGGAGCCAGAATTCCCAGGAATGTGGGAGTGGAATTCCCAGGAACTTGGGATCCAGAATTCCTGGGAATGGGAAACTGGAATTCCCAGGGAATTTTGCAGGAGGGAATGTGGGATCCGAATTCCGGGAATATTTGGAATCCCAGTTTTCAGGGAAAGGATTGGAGCTGGGATTGGAGCTGAAATTCCCAGGAATGTTGGGACAGAAGATCTCGGTTTTTCAGGAGGGAATGTGGGATCTGGAATTCCTGGGAATTAGGGAACTTAATTCCTGGGAATGTGGGACTGGAATTTCCAGGAATGGGGAAGATCCCGATTTTCAGGAGGGAACGTGGGAACTGGAATTCCCGGAATATTTGGAATCCCGGTTTTCAGGGAAAAGGTTGGAGCTGGGATTGGAGCTGGAATTCCTGGGAATGTGGGACTGGAATTCCCAGAGAATATTCAGAATCCTGGTTTTCAGGGAAAGGATGGACCTGGAATTGGAGAATTCCCAGGAATATGGGACCCAGAATTCCCAGGAATGGGAGGAGGAAGATCCTGGTTTTCAGGGGGAATGTGGGACTGGAATTCCTGGGAATGTTTGGGATCCCGATTTTCAGGGAAAAGGATGGAACTGAAATTGGAGAATTCCCAGGAATGGGGGAGGAAAATCCTGATTTTCAGGCGGATCTGGAATTCCCGGGAATGTTTGGGATCCCGGTTTTCCAGGCTCTGGGAATTCCCACCTCTCCAGCTGTGTCCAGTGCCCGCATTCCTGGAGGTTCTCCCGGTGCAGCTGCGGGATCTTGGGAAGGAGGGAATGGAAAAGGGGCTGGACTGGGCCGGAGCATTCCCAGGAATTCCCAGATTTCCTTTCATTCCCACTTTTCCAGGCGTCCCCAACTTTTCCTTCCATCCCCCATTTTCATGGGAGCAGAAAACTCCCAGACGTAGAATTCCCAACTATTCCTTTAATTCCCGCCACTCTCACGGGAAAGAAAATTCCCAGATTTTCCCCACGGAATTCCCAGTTTTCCTTTTATTCTCACCATTCCTGCTGGAGCAGAAATTCCCAGATTTTTCCCACTTTTCCATGGAATTCCCAGATTTCTTTTAATTCCCACTTTCCCACGGCATTCCCAAATTTTCCTTCCCTCCCGCCACTCTCGTGGGAACAGAAATTCCCAGATTTTTCCCACAGAATTCCCAACTTTTCCTTCCATTCCCACTCCTCTTGTGGGAACAGAGATTTCAGACTTCTCCCACCTTCCAGTATTTTCCCAGAAATCCTGGATTTTTCCTGGATTTTTCCAGAACTCCTGGACTTTTACAAGATTTCCCCAAATTTTCCCAGAATTCCCGCATTTTGCGAATTTCTCCCTGTATTTTCCCAGAAATCCCAGATTTTTGCTGGATTTTCCCAGAATTCCCAGATTTTCCCCAGAACTCCCAGATTTTCCCACATTTTCCCAGAATTCCCAGATTTTCCCCGATTTTCCCAGAATTCCTGTATTTTTACTGGATTTCCCCAGAATTCCCAGATTTCTCCCAGATTTTCCCAGAATTCCCAGATTTTCCCAGATTTTCCACAGAAGTCCCAGATTTGCCCAGAACTACCAGATTTTTCCCAGATTTCCCAGAATTCCTGGATTTTCCCAGAACTCCTAGATTTTCCCCAGATGTTCCCAGAATTCCCAGATTTTCCCCAGAAGTCCCAGATTTTTCCCAGTTCTCCACCAACTGCCAGATTTTTCCCAGATTTCTCCCAGATTTCTCCCAGATTTCTCCCAGATTTTCCCAGAACTCCCAGATTTTCCCAGAATTCCAAGATTTTCCCCAAAATTCCCAGATTTTCCCAGAATTCCTGGATTTTCCCAGAACTCCCAGATTTTTCCCAGATTTTCCCAGAATTCCCAGAATTTTCCCGATTTTCCCAGAATTCCTGTATTTTTACTGGTTTCCCCAGAATTCTCAGATTTCTCCCAGATTTTCCCAGAATTCCCACATTTTGCAAATTTTTCTTGGATTTTCCCAGATTTTCCCAGAAATCCCAGATTTTCCCCAGAATTCCCGGATTTCCCGGAATTCCCCAGATTTTCCCTAGATTTTCCCCAGAACTCCCAGATTTTCCCCAGATTTTCCCACAATTCCCAGATTTTCCCCAGATTTTCCACAGAAGTCCCAGATTTGCCCAGAACTCCCAGATTTTCCCAGATTTTCCCCAGAATTCCTGGATTTTCCCAGAACTCCCAGATTTTCCCCAGATTTTCCCAGAATTCCCAGATTTTCCCCAGAACTCCCAGATTTTTTCCCAGTTCTCCACCAACTCCCAGATTTCTCTCAGATTTTTCCCAGAACTCCCAGATTTTTCCTGGATTTTCCCAGAATTCCCAGATTTCCCCGATTTTCCCAGAATTCCTGTATTTTTACTGGATTTCCCAGAATTCCCAGATTTCTCCCAGATTTTCCCAGAATTCCCACATTTTGCAATTTTTTCTTGGATTTTCCCCAGATTTTCCCAGAAATCCCAGATTTTCCCCAGAACTCCCAGATTTCCCCAGATTTTCCACAGAAGTCCCAGATTTGCCCAGAACTACCAGATTTTTCCCAGATTTCCCCAGAATTCCTGGATTTTCCCAGAACTCCCAGATTTTCCCAGATTTTCCCCAGAACTCCCAGATTTCCCCAGATTTTCCCAGAATTCCCAGATTTTCCCCAGAACTCCCAGATTTTCCCAGATTCTCCACCTCCCAGATTTCTCCGAGATTTTTCCCAGATTTTTCCCAGATTTCTCCCAGATTTCTCCCAGATTTTCCCAGAACTCCCAGATTTTCCAGAATTCCCAGATTTTCCCCAGAACTCCCAGATTTTCCCCAGATTCTCCACCAACTCCCAGATTTCTCCGAGATTTTTCCCAGATTTTTCCCAGATTTTTCCCAGATTTTTCCCAGATTTTTCCCAGATTTCTCACAGATTTTCCCAGAATTCCCAGATTTTCCCCAGAATTCCCGGATTTTCCCGGGATTTCCCGGGCCCTCACCCAGCTCTCCATGCCCTTGCTGAGGATGGGATGCAGCACCGGATCCTTCCCGGCCGTCACCATCAGCGCCGGGATCAGGATCTGCCCGGGGGGAACCGACCAAATTTGGGGGGATCCCGAGGGGATCCAGGGGGGGAAATGGGATTTGGGGGATCCTGAGGGGATCCTGAAAGGATTTGGGGATCCAAAGAAAATTTGGGGTGATCCAGAGGGAATGGAAGGGGATCCAGAGTGGACAAATGGGATTTGGGGGATCAGGGGGATCCAGAGAGGATTTGGGGATCATGGGTGGATCCCAAGGGGAAATGGGATTTGGGGGATCCAGAGAGGATTTGGGGATCCAGAGGATTTGGGGATCAGAGAAATTTGGGGTGATCCAGAGGGAATGGAGGGGATCCAGACAAGAAAAATGGGATTTAGGGATCAGAGGGATCCAGAGAGGATTTGGGGGATCATGGATGGATCCCAAGGGGGGAAAAAAAAAAGGATTTGGGGGATCAAGGGGATCCAGATGGGATTTGGGGATCCTGAGGGATCCTGAGGGATCCTAGTAGATTTGGGGATCCAGAAAGGATTCGGAGAATCCAGAGGAAATTTGGGGTGATCCAGAGGGAATGGAGGGATCCAGACAGGAAAAATGGGATTTGGGGGGATCTAGGGGGATCCAGAAAGGATTTGGGTAATCCAGAGGAGAGTTTTGGGGGATCCAGAAGGAATGGAGGGATCCAGAGTGGAAAAATGGGATTTGGGGGATACAGAGGGATCCTGAGAGGATTTGGGGATCCAAAGAAAATTTGGGGTGATCCAGAGGGAATGGAGGGGATCCAGGGGGAAAGTGGGATTTGGGGGTCCAAGGGGATCCAGAAAGGATTTGGGGATCCAGAAGAAATTTGGGGTGATCCAGAGGAATGGAGGGATCCAGAGTGGAAAAATGGGATTTGGGGGATCATGGGTGGATCCCAAGGAGAAAAATGGGATTTGGGGGATCCAGAGGGATTTGGGGATCCAGAAAGGATTCGGAATCAGAGGAAATTTGGGGTGATCCAGAGGAATGGAAGGGATCCAGACAGGAAAAATGGGATTTGGGGGATCCAAAGGGTCCAGAGAGGATTTTGGGGATGACGGTGGATCCCAAGGAGAAAAAAAATGGGATTTGGGGGATCCAAGGGGTCCAGAAGATTTTGGGGATCATGGGTGGATCCCAAGGAGAAAAAATGGGATTTGGGGGATCCAGAGAGGATTTGGGGATCCAGAGAGGATTGGGGATCAGAGGAAATTTGGGGTGATCCAGAGGGAATGGAGAGGATCCAGATTGGACAAATGGGATTTGGGGATCCAGAAAGGATTGGGGGATCCAGAGGAAATTTGGGGGTGATCCAGAGGGAATGGAAGGGATCCAGAGTGGAAAAATGGGATTTGGGGGATCCAGGGGGATCCAGAGAGGATTTGGGGATCATGGGTGGATCCCAAGGAGAAAAAGGGATTTGGGGATCCAGAAAGGATTTGGGGAATCCAGAGGAAATTTGGGGTGATCCAGAGGGAATGGAAGGGATCCAGACAGGAAAAATGGGATTTGGGGGATCCAAGGGGATCCAGAGAAGATTTTGGGGATCATGGGTGGATCCCAAGGGAAATGGGATTTGGGGGATCAAGGGGATCCAGAGAGATTTGGGGATCCAGAAGAAATTTGGGGGTGATCCAGAGGGAATGGAGAGGATCCAGGGGAAAAATGGGATTTGGGGTCCAAGGGGATCCAGAAGGATTTGGGGGATCCAAAGAAAATTTGGGGTGATCCAGAGGAATGGAAGGGATCCAGAGTGGAAAAATGGGATTTGGGGGATCCAGGGGGATCCAGAGAGGATTTGGGGATCCAGAAGAAATTTAGGGGTGATCCAGAGGAATGGAGGGATCCAGGGAAAATGGGATTGGGGACCAGGGGGATCAGGAGGATTTGGGGATATGGGTGGATCCCAAGGAAAAAAGGATTTGGGGATCAGGAGATTTGGGGATCCAGAAAGGTTAGGAATACAGAGAAATTTGGGGGATCAGAGGAATGGAGGGATCAGAGTGGAAAAATGGGATTTGGGGGATCCAGGGGGATCCAGAGAGGATTTGGGGATCATGGGTGGATCCCAAGGAGAAAAATGGGATTTGGGGGATCAGAGGATTGGGGATCCAGAAAGGATTCGGAGAATCCAGAGAAATTTGGGGTGATCCAGAGGGAATGGAAGGGATCCAGACAGGAAAAAATGGGATTTGGGGGATCCAAGGGGTCCAGAGAAGATTTTGGGGATCATGGGTGGATCCCAAGGGAAAAATGGGATTTGGGGGATCCAAGGGGGATCCAGAGAGGATTTGGGGATCCAGAGGAAGTTTGGGGGTGATCCAGAGGGAATGGAGAGGATCCAGATTGGACAAATGGGATTTGGGGATCAGAGGATTTGGGACCCCGGAGCCTCTGGAATGGGATGGGGATCAGGGATTGGGGTGGGGATGGGGATCAGGGAGTGGGGTTGGGATCGGATTGGGGATTGGATTGGGATCGGGATTGGGGTAGTTGGGATCAGGATTGGGGATTGGGATTGGGATCAGGATCGGAACTGGGATGGGGATCGAAATGATGATGAGGATCAGGATGGAATTGGGATTGGGATTGGGGATTGGGATTGGCACTGGGATCAGGGATTGGCATGGGGATTGGGATCAAGATTGGGACCAAGGTTGGGATTTGGATCGGAATTGGGATGGGAATTGGATTGGGATGGGATTTGGGGTTCAGGATGGGGGTTGGGATTGGGACCAGGATCAGGATTGGGATGGGGACTGGGATTGGAAAGAGAGATGGGGATAGGGATTGGGATTGAGATGAGGATCAGGATCATGACCAGGACAGGGATTGGGATCTGGATGAGGGATGGGCATTGGGATTGGGATCTGGATGGGGGTGGAGATTGGGATTGGGATCTGGATGGGGATGAGAATCAGAATTGGGATCGGGATTGGGATCAAAGATTGGACTTGGGATCAGGGATTGTGATCAGGATGGGGACTGGGATCGAGATTGAGATTAGGATCAGGATGGGATTGGATGGGGATCGAGATCAGGATGGAGATGGGGATTGGTATTGGGGACGGGAAGCAGGATTAGGAAGGGAATTGGGATCAGGGTTTGGGATGGGGATTGGGATAGGGATTAAGATCAGGATGGGGATTGAGTTAAGGACTAAGATTGGGATGGGGATTGGGATAGAGATTAAGATCGGGATTGGGATTGAGTTAAGGATTAAGATTGTGATGGTGATTGGGATTGGGATTGGGATGGGGATTGGGATAGGGATTGAGATGCGAGGGGTTGGGAAGGGGGATTGGGATCAGGGTTCGGGATGGGGATTGAGATCAGGATGGGGATTGGGTTAAGGATTAAGATCGGGATGGGGATTGGGATTGGGATTAAGATAGGGATCAGGATTGGGATCGGGATTGGAATGGCGATTAGGATCAGTATTGGGATGAGGATAGGGATTAGGATCGAGATTGGGATCACGATCGGAATATGGGATGTGGATGGGAATGAGGATGAGGATTGGGGATCGGGATTGGGATGGGATTGGGATCAGGATTGGGATTGGGATCAGTTCCCACCTTCCTGTCCCTGGCGCTCAGGGCCCATTTCCAGTTGGCTCTCAGGTTCGGTACCAGTTCAGGGGACCCCTGGGGAAAGCAGGAATGTGCCAGGAATTCCGGGAATTCCAGGAATTCCCACCAGCCAACTTGGGATCGTCTTCCTGGAAAATCCTTTGGATTTCAGGAATCTTGGAGGATCGGGATGGGAATCTGGGGAGATCCCGGATCCCACCTGAATCCCGATTTCTGGAATTGCTGGATGTAATATTCCAGCTCGGGAAAGCGGCAGGAGGCGGCTCCCGGGATGTCTTCTGGAAGTCCCACCAGGAGCCCCCTGGAAGGAGAGAATCCCACCTGGAATGTCCCCCGACCTCTCCTTGGGATCCCCAAATCCTACAGGATCCCCAAATCCCACAGGATCCCCAAATCGCTCAGAGCCCCTCTCTGAATTCCCAAAATCCCTCAGGATTCTCCCTGAACCCCTCCAGATCCCCCTTCAGAAATTCTTTGGGATCCTACAGGATCTCCCCAAAATTCCTCAGTACCCTCCCCACCATTCAGGACACCCTTCAGAATTCCACAAATCCCACAGGACTCCCCATTCCCAGATCCCGCAGGATCCTCCAAATCCTCGGGATCTCCCCAAAATCCATCAGCACCCCCCTTCAGAAATCCTTTGGGGTTCCCCAAATCCCTCAGGATCCCCTAAACTTCAGGGCTCTCTTCAGCATTCCCGAAATCCTCAGGATCCCCAAATCCCTCTGGATCCCCGTTCAAAATTCCCTTCAGAAATTCTTTGGGATCCCAGATCCTGAGGATCCTCCAAATCCCTCGGGATCTCCCCAAAATCCAGCAGCACCCCTTCAGAAATCCTTTGGGGCTCCCCAAATCCCTCAGGACCCCCTCAGCATTCCCGAAATCCCTTAGGATTCTCCCCAAATCCCTTGGGATGCCACCACCCCCAACCTTCAGGACCCCCTCAGAATTCCTCAAATCCCTCAGGATCCCAAATCCCACAGGATTCCCTCGTTCCCAAATCCCTCAGGATCACCCCAAAATCCATCAGGATCCCCTTGCAGAAATGCTTTGGGATCACCCAAATCCCTCAGGATCTCCCCATCCTTCAGGACCTCTCTCAGCATTCCCGAAATCCTCAGGATCCCCAAATCCCTCAGGATTCTCCCAAAATCCTTCTGGATCCCCGTTCAAAATTACCTTCAGAAATCCTTTGGGATCCCCAGATCCCACAGGATCTCCCCAGATCCTCGAGATCCCCCAAACCTTCAGGACCCCCTCAGAATTCCATGATTCCCCCATTCCCTGTCCCTCCTTCCCACAAATCCAGAGGGATCCCCCCTTACTCCCAGGGGATTTCCCATTTCCAGGATTCCCCATTCCCCCCAGTCCCACAGGATCCCCATTCCCAGATCCCTCCATTCCACAAAAATCCAAGGGATCCCCCATTGCCAGGGATTCCCCATTCATGGGATTCCCCATTCCTGCAATCCCAGTGGATTTCCCCAAATCCCACAGGATCCCCCACTTTGAAATCCCACTGGATCCCTCAAATCCCAGGATTCCCCATACCCCAAATCCAACTGGACCCCAAATTCCACAGGATCCCCCATTCCAGGATTCCCCATCCCGCCAAATCCCACAGGATCCCCAAATCCCAAGGGATCCCCATTCCCAGAATTCCCAACCTCTCTCCCGGACTTTTTGGGTGCTGGCGGCTGACAGGAAGGCGATCCTGTGGGAACAGGGAACGAGCAACAGATCCGCAGGGATCCAGCATTCCCCACAGATTTGGGATCAAGTTCCCCAGAATTCGGGATCTGGCATTCCCAGGAATTTGGGATCCAGCATTCCACGGATTTGGGATCAGCTTTCCCGAATTCGGGATCCAGCCCTTCCCGGGAATTCAGGATCCACCATTCCTGGGAATTTGGGATCCAGCATCCCCAGAAATTGGAGATCCGGCCCTTCTCAGAATTTTGGATCCAGCCCTTCCCAGAAATTCGGGATGCAGCAATTCCCAGGAATTTGGGATCCAACCCTTCCCAGGAATTTGGACTCCATCATTCCTGGGAAATCAGGATCCAGCATTCTCAGAAATTTGAGATCCAGCAATCCCAGGATCTGGGATCCAGCCCTTCCCAGGAATTTGGGATCCAGCCCTTTCCAGGAATTTGGGATCTGGCTTTCCCAGGAATTCAGGATCCAGCCCTTCCCAGGAATTTGGGCTCCACCATTCCTGGGAATTCGGGATCCAGCCCTTCCCAGAAATTCGGGATCCAGCAACTCCTCAGGAATTTGGGATCCAGCCCTTCCCAGGAATGTGAGATCCATCCCTTCCTAGGAATTTGGGATCCAGCCCTTTCCAGGAATATGGGATCTGGCTTTCCAAAGAATTCAGGACCCAGCCCTTCCCAGAAATTTGGCATCTGGCTTTCCCAGGAATTCAGGATCCAGCCCTTCCCAGGAATTTGGGATCCAGCATTCCTGGGAATTCAGGATCCAGTCCTTCTCAGGAATTCGGGATACAGCATTCCCAGCAATTCCTGCACCCCCAAGGGATTTGGGAATTGTAGAGAACAGAGCCAGGATGTTCCAAGAATTTTCCATTCTTTCGGGATCCCAATCCCGATCCGATCCCAAATCCTGATCCCAAATCCCGGAATCACCTCCGGGCTCGTGGAGCGGATCAGGATCTTCAGGGTCCTTCCAATGTCTTTTTCCAGCTCCGCTTCTGCCACTCCCTAAGGAAAATCGAGCTCTGAAAATCCCAGGAAAGAAAAAATTCCCAGGAAAAAAATCAGGAAAAATCCGGGAATTCTCACCGGCTCCTGGAAATAAAACTGATAATCAAAGGCGGGATTAGATGCCAATTTTTCCATGATATCCGTGTCAGGATCAGCCGGCCGGTATGGAGTGTTCAGCGACGCCACAGCTCTGGGAATTCCACAAATTCGCGATCAGGTCGCGATTGTCCGAATTTTCCGGAATTTTCCGAATTTTCCGGAATTTTCCGAATTGTCCGGAATTTCCGAATTTTCTGGAATGACTCACCGGAGCCTCTCGGGATAGAACAGTGCCACGTTCCAGGCCACGGCTCCGCCCCAGTCGTGGCCAACCAGGACAACCTGGGCAATTCCTGGGGAAAGGGAACGCGGGATTGGATCCCTCTCCACATTCCGCTTCTCCAGATTTTTTATTCTGCCTTTTCCTGACTTTTTCTGGCTTTTCCCTCCTTTTTCCTCCTTTTTTCCTCAATTTTTCCCTCGTTTTCCACTTTCCCTCCTTTTCCTCCCCATTTTTCTCTCCTCTTTTCCACTTTTCTCTCTTTTTTCCTTCTTTTTCTCCTTTTTCCTCCTCTTTTTCCCTCCCTTTTCCTCCATTTCCCCTCATTTCCCCTTTTTTCTGTTTTTATTCTCCATTTTCCTTCCTTTTCCCCCTCAGATTCTCCCTTTTTTCCCTGAGTATTTCTCTCATTTTTTCCTCAATTTCCCCTCCATTTTCCCATCTTCCCCTCCATTTCCCCTTGTGTTTTTCCTCCTTTTCCCCCTTTTTGCCCCTTTCCCACCTCATTTTCCTCCTTTTCTCTAAATTTCCCCCTTTTTTTCTGTTTTCCTTCAATTTTCCTTGTTTTCCCCCGTTTTCCCTCCTTTTTTTCCCTTTGTTTTCCCCTCCTTTTATCCTTGATTTTTCTCCTTTTCTCTTCTTTTCCCCTTGTTTTTCCCATTTCCCTCTCCTTTTTTCCCATTTTCCTCTCCTTTTTCCCCTTGTTTTCCCCTTTTTCCTTATTTTCACCCTCATTTCCACCCCTTTTCTTCTGTTTTTTCTCCTTTTTTCCCTCATTTTCTCGCATTCCCCCTCATTTTCTCCCGTTTCTTCTGTTTTGTTCCTCCTTTTTCCCCTCCTTTTACCCTCGTTCCCATTTTTCTCTCCCTTTTTCCTCCCCATCCTTCCCTTCTCTCTTTCCTTTGTTTTTCCCCTTTTCCCTCATTTTTCACCTCATTTCCCCCTTTTTGGGTTTTATCCTCCCTTTTTTTCCTTTGTTTTAACCATTTCCCCCTCCTTTTTCCCCCTCATTTCCTCCTTTTTTCTGTTTTTTATCCCCATTTTTCCCTGTTTTTTTTCTCAGGTTTTCCCCTTTTTTCTGGGATATCCCCCTTTCGTCTTCCTTTTTTCTGTTTTTCCCTCCTCTTTTTTTCCTTCCATTTCCCTCATTTTCCCCCTCATTTTCCCCATTTATCTGTTTTTTCCTCATTTTTTTCTCGTTGTTTTCCCATTTTTTCTCCTTTTCCTTCTCGTTTTCCCCTTTCCCCCTAATTTTTCCTTTTTCCCCCTCATTTTTCCATTTTTTTCTGTTTTTCCCTCTTTCCCCCTCATTTGCCATTCCAAGAATTTTGGGAGCTGGGACATCCCAGGAATGGGACAGAGCAAGAAAAACAGCACCAGGAATGGGAAAAATCCCATTTTCCTCAGAAATCCAGATCCATCTGGGAGTCCTCACCAGTTTATCCAAGAAAGTCACAAAATCCTGGAAAAGGATGAGGGAAGAGCTCAGATCCCATTGGGATCAGCCCTTCAGAATTTCCAAAATTTCCCAAAATTCCCAACAATTCCTCACCTTGCAGATCTGCTCCTGGGAATATTCCGTGATATCTGCAGGGAAATTTTTATTTTCCCATGATTATTTTTTCTGGGATTTTTTCTCACGTGATTTCTCCGTTATTTTTCCCCATTATTTTTTCCCACCCTTTTTCCATTATTTTTCCCATTATTTTGTTTTTCCCATTTTTTTTTAATTTTTCCCTATGATTTTTTCATGATTCTTTTTCCCATTTTCCCCTTTTGTTTCCAATTATTTTTTCCCCATGATTTTTTTCCCATTATTTTCCTCCGTTTTTCCCATGATTATTTTTCCCCATTTTTCCTTTTTGTTATTTTTTTCCCCAAGAATTTTCCTTTTTTTTTGCCAGGATTTTTCCATGTTTCTTTTCATGACTTTTTTTTCCACGATTTTTTTCCATTTATTTTTCCATGATGTCTTTTATCTGTGATTTTTTCCCATGATTTTTTTTCCATTATTTTTTTCCATGACTTTTTCCCATTTTTTTCCGCGATTTTTTCCCATGTACTTTTTCATGGTTTTTTCCATTATTTTTTCGTTTTCATTATTTTTTCCGATTTTTTCCATTATTTTTCCCCATGATTTTTTCCCATAATTTTTTTCAGTGATTTCTTTTTCCATTATTTTTCCCCAATTTTTTCCCATTATTTTTCCCCATGATTCTGTTTTTCCCATTATTATTTTTCCCTTTTTTCTTCCCATAGATTTGTTTCATGATTGTTTCCATGATTTTTCCCCATGATCTCTATTATCTGTAATTTTTTCACATGATTTTCTTTTCCATGATTTTCTTTTCCATTATTTTTCCATAATTTTTCCCCATGATTTTTTTCCCCATGATTTTTTCTTTCCCATGATTATTTTCTTTCCCATGATTTTTTCCATGAATTTTTTCCATAATTTTTCCCATTACTTTTCCCCCCATTACATTACTTTTTGCCATTATTATTCTTACCATTTATTGTTTTTTCCCATGATTTTTCCCCATTTTTTTCCCATTATTTTCCCCATAATTATTTTTCTCATGTTTTTTCCCCATCATTTCCTTTCCATGATTTTTTCATGATTTTTCCCATTATTTTTTCCCATAATTTTTTTCCCATAATTTTTTCCCATAATTTCCTTTCCATGACTTTCCCCCATGATTCTTTTTTTCCCTATAATCTTTTCCCATCATTTTTTCCACATTTTTTCCACACGACCACAAAACCCCAGAGCAGATTCCCACATCCCTCTCCTCCCAGCCCATCCCAGAATTCCCAGGTCACCAGGCAGAGCCGTGGATTCTCCATGTCCCTTCATTTTCCATTTTTTTCCCATGATTTTGTTTTCCATAATTTTTTTCCACGATTTTTGTTCCATGTTTTTCCCCCATGACTTTTTCCATGATTTTTCTTTCCACCATTCCTTTTTTCCATTACTTTTTACCCACATTTTTCCCCATTATTTTTTCCCATTTTTTTTCGCATAATTTTTTCCCTATAATTTTTCCCCATAATTTTTCTCCCATTATTTTTCCCCATAATTATTTTTCTCACTGTTTTTTCCCATCATTTCCTTTCCATGATTTTTTTCATGATGTTTTTCCCATTATTTTTTTCCCATAATTTTTCCCATAATTTCCTTTCCATGACTTTCCCCCATGATTCTTTTTTCCTATAATCTTTTCCCATCATTTTTCCCACAATTTTTCCCCACGACCACAAAACCCTGTAGCAGATTCCCATCCCATACCTCCCAGCCCATCCCAGAATTCCCAGGTCACCAGGCAGAGCCATGGACTCTCCATGTCCCTTCATTTCCCGTGATTTTTTTCCATGATTTTGTTTTCCATATTTTTTTCCACGATTTTGTTCCATGTTTTTCCCCATGACTTTTTCCATTATTTTTCTTTCCACCATTCCTTTTTCCTATGATTTTCTTTTACCCATTTTTTCCCATTATTTTTTCCCATTGTTTTTTCCATAATTTTTCGCCTTAATTTTTCTCCCATTATTTTCCCCATAATTATTTTTCTCACCGTTTTTCCATCATTTCCTTTCCATGATTTTTTCATGATTTTTCCCATAATTTTTTCCCATAATCTTTTTTCCCATCATTTCCTTTTTTCCCCCACGATTCTTTTTTCTATCCTATAATCTTTCCCAGCATTTTCCATCCACATTATTTTCCCAGCCCGATCCCCAAAATCCCATAGCAAGCTCATCCCAGAATTCCCAGCCCATCCCAGAATTCCCAGGTCACTGGGCAGAGCCATGGACTCTCCATGTCCCTTAATTTCCGATGATTTTTTTTCCATTATTTTGTTTTCCATAATTTTTTCCACGATTTTTTCCATGTTTTTTCCATTTATTTTTCTTTTCCACCATTCCTTTTTTCCTATGATTTTTTAGCCCATTTTTTTCCCATTATTTTTTTCCTTTTTTTTCTCCATTATTTTTCTCCCGCCCATTTTTTCTCCCATTATTTTCCCCCATAATTATTTTTCTCATGGTTTTTCTCATCATTTCCTTTCCACGATTTTTTTCCTATAATCTTTTCCCATCATTTTTTCCACAATTTTTCCCCACGATCACAAAATCCCGTAGCAAGTCCATCCCAGAATTCCCAGCCCATCCCGGAATTCCAAGCCCATCCAATTCCCAGCCCATTCCGAATTCCAAGTCCATCCCAGAATTCCCAGCCCATCCCAGAATTCCCAACCCATCCCGGAATTCCCAGCCCATCCCAGAATTCCCAGCCCATCCCGAATTCCCAGCCCATCCCGGAATTCCCAGCCCATCCCAGAATTCCCAGCCCAACCGAATTCCCAGCCCATCCCAGAATTCCCAGCCCATCCCAGAATTCTCAGCCCATCCCAGAATTCCCAGCCCATCCCGAATTCCCAGCCCATCCAGAATTCCCAGCCCATCCCGAATTCCCAGCCCATCCCAGAATTCCAAGCCCATCCCAGAATTCTCAGCCCATCCAGAATTCCCAGCCCATCCCGAATTCCAAGCCCATCCCAGAATTCCAAGCCCATCCCAGAATTCCCAGCCCAACCTGAATTCCCAGCCCATCCCGAATTCCCAGCCCATCCCAGAATTCCAAACCCATCCCAGAATTCCCAGCTCATCCCAGAATTCCCAGCTCATCCCGAATTCCCAGCCCATGCCAGAATTCCCAGCCCATCCCAGAATTCCCAGCCCATTCCGGAATTCCAAGCCCATCCCAGAATTCAAGCCCATCCCAAAATTCCCAGCTCATTCCAGAATTTCCAGCCCATCCCAGAATTCTCAGCCCATCCCAGAATTCTCAGCCCATCCCGAATTCCAAGCCCATCCCAGAATTTAAGCCCATCCCAGAATTCCCAGCCCATCCGAATTCAGCCCATCCCAGAATTCCCAGCCCGTCCCGAATTCCCAGCTCATCCCAGAATTCCAGCTCACCAGGCGGAGCCGTGGATTCTCCATATCCCTTCATTTCCAGCGCGATCACCCGGAATCCGGCACTGGCCAACGCGGGATCTGGGATCGAGGGAAAGCAGCCAATTCCAAAAGGAGCCCAGATCCCCCAGATCCCGGAATTCCCAGGAAAAACCTCGGAATTCCCAAATCCGGCGTTTTCCATCACCTGGAAGCGCCAGGAGAGCCAGGATTCCGGGAATCCGTGGCACAGGCAGATCACGGGGCCCTGGCCCAGCTCCACAAAGTGCAGCCGCACTCCCGGCTGGGAAAAAAAGAAAAAAAAAAATCAGGAATTTCTCATGGATCTAGCAGGAATCGGCAGAGACAATTCTGGAGCACGTGGGACTCTCCTGAGCCTGGAATTCCAGAGATCAGCACTTGGAATTCTAGAGATCAGCACTGAATTCTAGAGATCAGCACTCGGAATTCTGGACCTCAAAACTTGGAATTCCAGAGCCCATTGGCCTCTCAGCCCAAAATTCCCAGAGATCCAACACTTAGAATTCCGGGCTCAGCACTCAGAATCCTGGACCTCAAAACTTGGAATTCCAGAGCCCATTGGCCTCTCTAGTTCAGAATTCCCAGAGATCAGCATCTAGAATTCTGGAGCTCAACTACTTGGAATTCCAGAGCTCAGCACTTGGAATTCCAGAGATCAGAATCTTGAATCCTGGAGCTCAATACTTGGAATTCCAGAGCCCATCGCCCTCTCTGTTCTGGAATTCTGGAGATCAGCACTTGGAATTCCGGACCCCACCACTCCATCCATCCTGGAATTCCAGAACCCACCACCCTCTCAATCCCAACATTCCAGAGCTCCTGGAATGCCCAGAGGAATTCCCAAAGGCTGCAGCAGCTCTGCATTCCATCCTCGGATCCCAAAAATCCAATCCCAAAATCCTGCCCGTTCCCAGATCCCAGCCTGGAATCTCATCCATTCCCAGATCTAACCCAGGAATCTCCCCATTCCCAGATCCAGTCCCAGAATCCCAACCATTCCCAGATCCCATCCTGGAAATCCCAACCATTCCTCAATCCAATCCTGGAATCCCACCCATTCCGAATCCTGGTACATCCAATCCCAGAATCTCGCCCATTCCCAGATCCAATCCCAGATTCAATCCCAAAATCTCACCCATTTCCATGCTGGAATTCCACCCATTCCCAGATACAATCCTGGAATCCACCCATTCCCAGATCCTGGCACATCCAATCCCAAAATCCTGCCCATTCCCAGATCCCAGCCTGGAATTTTATCCATTCCCAGATCTAATCCAGGAATCTCCCCCATTCCCAGATCCAATCCCATAATTCCACCCAATCCCAGATCCTGGCACATCCAATCCCAGAATCCCACTCATTCCCAGATCCCAGCCTGGAATCCCACCCATTCCCAGATCCGATCCTGGAAATTCCACCCATTCCTCAGTCCAATCCTGGAATGTCACCCATTCCCGAATCCTGGTACATCCAATCCCAGAATCTCGCCCATTCCCAGATCAAATCCCAGTTCAATCCCAAATCCCACCATTCCCATGCTGAATTCCACCCATTCCCAGATCCAATCCCAAAATCCCACCCATTCCCAGATCCAATCCCAGAATCTCACCTATTCCTGGATCCGATCCTGGAATCTCACCCATTCCCGAATCCTGGTACGTCCAATCCCAGAATCTCGCCCATTCCCAGATCAAATCCCAGATTCAATCCCAAAATCCCACCGATTCCCATGCTGGAATTCCACCCATTCCCAGATCCAATCCCAAAATCCCACCCATTCCCAGATCCCACCCTGGAAATCTCACCCATTCCTCAATCCAATCCTGGAATTCCACCCATTCCAGAATCCTAGCACATCAAATCCCAGAATCTCGCCCATTCCCAGATCCAATCCCAAAATCCCACCCATTCCCATGTGGGAATCCCACCCATTCCCAGTTCTAATCCCGAAATCCCACCCATTCCCAGATCCAATCCCAGAATCTCACCTATTCCTAGATCCGATCCTGGAATGTCACCCATTCCCAGATCCTGGCACATCCAATCCCAAAATCCTTCCCATTCCCAGATCCCAGCCTGGAATCCCACCCATTCCCAGATCAGATCCTGGAAATCCCACCCATTCCTCAGTCCAATCCTGGAATTCCACCCATTCCTGAATCCTGGTACATCCAATCCCAGAATCTTGCCCATTCCCCAGATCCAATCCCAGAATCTCACCTATTCCCTGATCTGATCCGGGAATGTCACCCATTCCTGAATCCTGATACGTCCAATCCCAGAATCCCCCATTCCCAGATCAAATCCCAGATTCAATCCCAAAATCTCACCCATTTCCATGCTGGAATTCCACCCATTCCCAGATCCAATCCCAAAATCCCACCCATTCCCAGATCCCATCCTGAAATCCCAACCATTCCTCAATCCAATTCCACCCATTCCTGAATCCTAGCACATCAAATCCCAGAATCCCACCCATTCCCAGATCCAATCCCAAAATCCCACCCATTCCCATGTGGGAATCCCACCCATTCCCAGTTCTAATCCCAAAATCCCACCCATTCCCAGATCCAATCCCAGAATCTCATCTATTCCTAGATCTGATCCTGGAATCTCACCCATTCCCAGATCCAATCCTGAAATCCCACCCATTCCCAGATCCCATCCTGAAATCCCACCTATTCCTCAATCCAATCCTGGAATTCCACCCATTCCTGAATCCTGGTACATCAATCCCAGAATCTTGCCCGTTCCCAGATCCAATCCCAAAATCCACTCATTCCCAGATCCCAGCCCTTTCCCGCCCCTCATTCCCGAGGAATTCCGTACCCGGATGGAGACGTATCCGTGCGTGACCTCGGACGGAGAGCACGGCATCGGCGTCGGCTCCTCTTCCGTCAGGAGCTGCGGGATGAGGAGCACGGAATTCCACGAATTCCATGGAACATCCACCCATATCCCGTGGGATCAGCCCAGAGCTGGATCCCATCACTCCCAAATCCCCCAATCCCAGTTTTTTGGGGATTTTGGCATCTCCTGGAGCTTCAAATCCCCAGCAACACCCAACGATTTGGGAGCCCAGAAAATCAGGGAATCACGGAATTCTGGATCGCTCTGGATTTGGGATGCACTTCCAGCTCTTCATTCCCACACTTTCCCATGGGAAGGGACAAATTCCCTGGAATTCTGGGAATTCCAGGACTTTTCCATACCTGGACCCCGGAGAGCTCCTGCAGCTCCCGGAGGCCGGATTCCGTATCCCGGAATAGGATCGTGGCCATTCCCAGCTCCCGCGCCGGCTTCAGGTTCTCCCCGAGGTCATCCAGGAAAATCACCTGGAAAAATCCCGGGAACGGCCAAGGCTTTCCGGATCCAACGGCTGGGAAAATCCCCATTCCCAGTTTTGTTGGGTTTTTTGGGATTATGGCATTCCCTGTTGCTTCACATTCCCGGGAATATCCAAGGATTCAACCAAGGATTTGTGGGATTGGAGGAACATTCCATTCCTTGTTTTCCAAGGATTCCGTTCTTGGATTTTGGGATTTTGGCATGTCCTGAAGCTTCAAATCCCGGGAACCTCCGAGAATTTATGGGATGGAAAATCCTCAGTTCCCAGAATTTTTTGGGGATTGTAGCATCTCCTGAAGCTTCCTAATCCTGGGAACATCCAAGAATTTGGGAATCTGGAAAACCTCCATTCTCAGTTTTTGGAGATTTTGGAATTTCCTTCAAATTACCAGGAACAACCAACAATTCAACCAAGGATTTTTGGGATTGGAAAATCCCCATTCCCAGATTTTTTTCTCAGGATTGTGGCACCTCCTGAGGCTTCCTAATCCTGGGAACACCTAACGATTCAACCAAGGATTTGGGAGCCTGGAAAATCCCCATTTCCTAAATTTTTTTCGGGATTGTGGCATCTCCTGAAACTTCAAACCCCAGCAACATCCAACGATTTCTGGGACGAAAAATCCCCCATTCCCAGATTTTTTTTCCAGGATTATGACATCTCATGAAGCTTCCTAATCCTGGGAACTCCCAACAATTTGGAATCTGGGAAAATCTCCTATTCCGGTATTTTTATTTTTTTGGGGAGATCGTGGCATCTCCTGTGGCTTCCTAATTCTGGGAACACCCAAGGATTTGTGGGATGGAAAATCTCCCATTCCCAGGAGTTTTTTGGGATTGTGACACCTCCTGGGGCTTCACATTCCCAGGAATATCCAAGGATTCAACCAAGGTTTCGGGGAATGGAAAATCCTCCAATCCTGGATTTTTCGGGGATTGTGGCACCTCCTGAGGCTTCCTAATGCGAGGAACATCCAAGGATTCAAACAAGGAATTGTGGGATGGAAAATCCCCATTCCCACTTTTTCTCCAGGATTTTGGCATCTCCTGAAGCTTCAAATCCCCAGCAACACCAAATGGATTTGGGATCCTAGAAAATCTCCAGTTCCCAGATTTTTGGGTTGTGGCATCTCCAGAAGATTCCTAATCCTGGGAACATCCAAGGATTTGGGAGCATGGAAAATCCTCCATTCCCAGTTTTTTGGGATTTGGAATTTCCTTCAAATTCCTAGGAACAACCAACAATTCAACCAAGAATTTTTGGGACTGGAAAATTCCCCATTCCCAGATTTTTTGGTATGTGGTGACATCTCCTGAAGCTTCAAATCCCCAAAACACCCAAGAATTTATGGGATGGAAAATTCCCCATTCCCAAGTTGGGTTTTTCTGGGATTGTGATATCTCCTGAAACCTCCTAATTCTGGGAACATCCAAGGATTTGGCAGCCTGGAAAATTCTCCATTCCCAGCTTTTTTTTCATGATTTTGGCACCTCCTGAGGCTTCCTAATCCTGGGAACACCCAACGATTCAACCAAGGATTTGGGGAATGGAAAATCCCCCATTCCCAAATTTTTTTCGTGATTGTGGCATCTCCTGAAACTTCAAACCCCAGCAACACCCAATAATTTATGGGATGGAAAATCCTCCATTCCCAGATTTTTTTTTTCCCAGGATTGAGACATCTCCTGAAGCTTCCTAATCCTGGGAACTCCTAACCCTGGGAACTTCCTAATCCTGGGAGCCTGGAAAATCCCCCATTCCTGAATTTTTTTTCAGGCTCATGGCATCTCCTGAAACTTCAAACCCCAGCAACACCCAACGATTTCCGTGACGGAAAAATCCCCATTCCCGGATTTTTTTCGGGAATCGCGGCACCTCATGGGGCTGGGCCTGCAGCGCCCCAGGGCGTAGGAGTAGATCCCGGATCCGGTTTGGCGATGCCGATCCGGCAGGATTCCAGCACCAGGTCGAAGTGGCTCCGGAGCCGCGCCAGGAGCGCGGCCGTGAGGAACCGCCCGGGCTGTCGTCCACCCAGTTGTTGGTCAGGATGCAGGTCCTGAATCCTGGGAAAAGTTGGGAATTCTCATTCCGGATCTTCCAGGTTTCTGTTCTTATCCTCGCTGCTCCCGTGTTTTGTCTTTTTTTTTTTGGGATGTTCTCATCCCGGAGTTTTCTGGGGTTTGAGGGATTCTGGGAGGAGGTCAAGGGATGGGCAGCAAGAGTTTGGAGTTTTGGGGATGCTCCTGGTGGGATTGAGGGTGGAGGTTGGGAATGTGGAGGTGCTGAGGGTGGAGATGGGATGGACCAAGAGGGATCTCGTGGTGGGAATGGCCCAGGATCCTCATGGTGGGATCAAAAGGGATCTCAATGTGGGAATCAACCAGGATCTCATGGTGGGAATCAACCAGGATCCTCATGGTGGGAATGACCCAGTATCCTCATGGTGGGAATCAACCACGGATCTTTGTGGTGGGAATCACCAGGATCTCATACTGGGAATGACCAAAACCTCATGGTAGAATCAACCAGGATCTTGTGGTGGGATCAACCAGGACTTTTTGGTAGGATCAGATCCTCATGGTGGGAGTCAACCAGGATCTCATGGTGATAATGACCCAGGATCCTCATGGTGGGAATCAACCTGGCATCCTCACGGTGGGAATGACCAGGATCTCATGGTGGGAATGACCAGGATCCTTGTGGTGGGATCAACCAGGATCCTTGTGGTGGGAATCACCAGGATCTCATACTGGGAATGACCAAAACCTCATGGTAGAATCAACCAGGATCTTGTGGTGGGATCAACCAGGGATCCTCATGGTGGGATCAACCAGGACTTTTGGTACAGTCAGATCCTCATGGTGGGAATCAACCAGGATCTCATGGTGAGAATCGACCAGGATCCTCATGGTGGGAATCAACCTGGCATCCTCACGGTGGGAATGACCAGGATCTCATGGTGGGAATGACCAGGATCCTTGTGGTGGGATCAACCAGGATGTCATGGTAGGAATGACCAGTATCCTCATGGTGGGAATCAACCACGGATCCTTGTGGTGGGAATCACCAGGATCTCATACTGGGAATGACCAGAACCTCATGGTAGAATCAACCAGGATCTTGTGGTGAGATCAAACAGGACTTTTTGGTACAATCAGATCCTCCTGGTGGGAATCAACCAGGATCTCATGGTGAGAATCGACCAGGATCCTCATGGTGGGAATCAACCTGGCATTCTCACGGTGGGAATGACCAGGATCTCACGGTGAGAATGACCAGGATCCTTGTGGTGGGATCAACCAGGATGTCATGCTGGGAATGACCGAGGATCCTCATGGTGGGAATGACCAGAACCTCATGGTAGGATCAGCCAGGATCTTGTGGCGGGAATGATCAGGATCCTTGTGGTGGGATCAACCAGGGATCCTCGTGGTGGGAATCAACCTGGGATCTTTATGGAGGGATCAGATTCCCATGGTGGGAATCACCAGGATCTCATGGTGGGATCAGCCAGGATCCTCATGGTGGGAATCAACCTGGCATCCTCATGGTGGGAATCACCAGGATCTCACGGGGAAATCACCAGGATTCTTGTGGTGGGAATCAACTAGGATCTCATGGTGGGAATGACCCAGGATCCTCATGGTGGGAATGACCCAGGATCCTCATGGTGGGAATCAACCACAGATCTTTGTGGTGGGAATCACCAGGATCTCATACTGGGAATGACCAGAACCTCATGGTGGGATCAACCAGGATCTTGTGGTGGGAATGATCAGGATTCTTGTGGTGGGAATCAACCTGGAATCCTCATGGTGGGAATGACCAGGATCTCATGGTGGGACCAACCAGGACCTTGTGGTGGGAATGACCCAGGGATCCTCATGATGGGATCAACCAGGGATCCTTGCACTGGGATCAGATCCTCATGGTGGGAATCACCAGGATCTCATGCTGGGATCAACCAGGATCCTCATGGTGGGAATCAACCAGGATCTTGTGGTGGGAATGACCTAGGATCTCATGGTGGGAATCAACCTGGAATCCTCATGGTGGGAACTGACTCAGAGATCTCATGAGGGGAATCACCAGGATCCTTGTGGCGGGATCAACCAGGTTCTTGTGATGGGATCAACCAGGGATCCTCGTGGTGGGATCAACCAGGATTTCATACTGGGAATGACTCAGGATCTCATGGTGGGATCAACCAGGGATCCTCATGGTGGGATCAGATCCCCACGGTGGGAATCAACCAGGACCTTGTGGTGGGTTCCTGTGGGAATGACCAGGATTCGTGGTGGGATCAACCATGGAATGACCCAGGGATTCTCATAGTGGAACCACCCAGAATCTGGCACCAGAACTAACCAGGACCTCAAGGTGTGACCAACCAGGATCCGGTGCTGTGACCACCCAGAACCTGGCACCAGAACCAACCAGGACCTGGTGGTGGCACCAACCCTGACCCTGCCCTGTGACCAGCCAGGACCTGGTGCTGTGACCAACCAGAACCTGGTACTGGAACCAACCAGGACCTGGCACTGGAACCAACCAGGACCCGGTGCTGTCACCAACCAGGACCTTGTGCTGTGACCAACCAGGACCTGGCACCAGAACCAACCAGGACCTGGTGGTGGCACCAACCCTGACCCTGTCCTGTGACCAGCCAGGACCTGGTGCTGTGACCAACCAGAACCTTGTGCTGTGACCAACCAGGACCTGGAGCTGGAACTACCTCCAGCTCCAAGGTGGAAACACCCAGAACCTGGCACCAGAACCAACCAGGACTTCAGGGTGTGACCAACCAGGACCCGGTGCTGTGACCACCCAGAATCTGGCACCAGAACCAACCAGGACCTGATGGTGGCACCAACCCTGACCCTGACCTGTGACCAGCCAGGACCTGGCGCTGGAACCAACCAGGACCCGGTGCTGTGACCAACCAGGACCTGGCGCTGGAACCACCCCCAGCTCCATGGTGGAACCACCCAGAACCTGGCACTGGAACCAACCAGGACCTCAGGGTGTGACCAACCAGGACCTGGTGCTGGAATCAACCAGGACCTGGCAACTGGAAACCAACCAGGACCTCAGGGTGTGACCAACCAGGACCTGGTACTGGAACCAACCAGGACCCTGTGCTGTCACCAACCAGGACCTCATGCTGTGACCAACCAGGACCTCGTGGTGTGACCAACCATGACCTTGTGGTGTGACCAACCAGGACCTGACACCAGAACCAACCAGGACCTTGTGGTGGTCCCTCCCTGGGATTTTCTCCTGCTCCTCATCCCGGCATTCCGGCATTCCCGGCATTCCAGACCCACTCCATTCCGGCCGCAGAGGGGTCCCGGCCGCCCGCGAGCACCCGCAGCGCTGACCCTGCCCTGGGCCTGCAGGTCCTGGAAGGGCCGAGCCGCGGAAAATCCGCTGGGAATGGCGATTCCTAGGAATCGGCGCGGCGCCGCAGCCCTCGTCCATCTCCGAAAACAGCTGGAAAAAAACCTGAATGCGGGAGAAATCCCGGTGGGAAAAGGTTCAGAATCTGGGAAATTCCCAGCTGGAAAAGCGCTGGAATCTGGGATACATCCTGATTGGAAAAGATTTGGAATCTGGGAAATTCCCGGTTGGAAAATATTTGGAATCCAGGAGAAATCCTGGTAGGAAAATATTTGTAATCTGGGAAACTCCCGGTTGGAAAAGCCCTGGAATCTGGGAGAAATCCTGGCTGGAAAATATTTGGAATCCAGGAAATTCCCGGTTGGAAAAGATTTGGAATCCAGGAGAAATTCCTGGTTGGAAAAGGCCCAGAATCTGGGAAATTCCTGGTTGGAAAAGTGCTGGAATCTGGGAGAAACCCTGGTTGGAAAATATTTGGAATCTGGGAAATTCCTGGTTGGAAAAGCCCTGGAATCTGGGAAAACTCTGGTTGGAAAAATCATAGAATCCAGGAAATAACTGGCTGGAAATGATTTGGAATCCAGGAGAAATTCCTGGTTGGAAAAGGCCCCAGAATGTGGGAAAATTGCCAGTCGGAAAAGCCCTGGAATCTGGCAGAAATCCTGGCTGGAAAATATTTGGAATCCAGGAGAAATTCCTGGTTGGATAAGGCAAAGAATCTGGGAAATTCCCAGTTGGAAAAGCCCTGGAACCTGGGAAAAACCCTGCCTGGAAAATATTTGGAATCTGGGAAATTCCTGGTTGGAAAAGCACTGGAATCTGGGAGAAATCCTGGCTGGAAAATATTTGGAATCCGGGAAATTACTGACTGGATAAGATTTGGAATCCAGAAAAAATTCCTGGTTGGATAAGGCAAAGAATCTGGGAAATTCCTGGTTGGAAAACCCCTGGAACCTGGGAGAAATCCTGCCTGGAAAATATTTGGAATCTGGGAAATTCCTGGTTGGAAAAGCCCTGGAATCTGGGAGAAATCCTGGCTGGAAAATATTTGGAATCCGGGAAATTCCCAGCTGGAAAATATTTGGAATCTGGGAGAAATTCTGGCTGGAAAATATTTGGAATCTGGGAAATTCCTGGCTGGAAAAGATTCCGAATCTGGGAAATACCCGGTTGGAAAAGCGCTGGAATCTGGGAGAAATCCTGGTTGGAAAATATTTGGAATCTGGGAAATTCCCAGTTGGAAGAGCTCCCAGAATCCAGGGATTTCCCAGCTGGATAAGATTTGGAATCCAGGAGAAATTCCTGGTTGGAAAAGGCCCAGAATGTGGGAAAATTCCCAGCTGGAAAAGCCCTGGAATCCAGGAAATTCCTGGCTGGAAAAACCTCGGAATCCAAGAGAAATACTGGTAGGAAAAGATTCAGAATCTGGAAAACTCCTGGTTGGAAAAGCCCTGGAATCTGGGAGAAATCCTGGCTGGAAAATATTTGGAATCCAGGAAATAACTGGCTGAAATTATTTGGAATCCAGGAGAAATTCCTGGTTGAAAAGGCCCAGAATGTGGGAAAATTCCAGCTGGAAAAGCCCTGGAATCCAGGAAATTCCTGGCTGGAAAAACCTTGGAATCCAAGAGAAATACTGGTAGGAAAAGATTCAGAATCTGGGAAACTCCTGGTTGGAAAAGCCCTGGAATCTGGGAGAAATCCTGGCTGGAAAATATTTGGAATCCAGGAAATAACTGGCTGGAAATTATTTGGAATCCAGGAGAAATTCCTGGTTGGAAAAGGCCCAGAATGTGGGAAAATTGCCAGTCGGAAAAGCGCTGGAATCTGGCAGAAATCCTGGTTGGAAAATATTTGGAATCCGGGAAATTCCTGGTTGGAAAAGATTCAGAATCTGGGAGAAATCCTGGCTGGAAAATATTTGGAACCTGGGAAATTCCTGGTTGAAAAATATTTGGAATCTGGGAAATTCCCAGTTGGAAGAGCCCCAGAATCCAGGGATTTCCCAGCTGGATAAGATTTGGAATCCAGGAGAAATTCCTGGTTGGAAAAGGCCCAGAATGTGGGAAAATTCCCAGCTGGAAAAGCCCTGGAATCCAGGAAATTCCTGGCTGGAAAAACCTCGAAATCCAAGAGAAATCCCATTTGGAAAAGATTCAGAATCCGGGAAATTCCTGGTTGGAAAAGCCACAGAATCTGGGAAAATTCCCAGTGAGAAAAGCCTTGGAATCTGGGAAATTCCCAGTCAGAGAAGCCTCAGAAGCTGGGAAATTCCCAGTTGGAAAAGCCCTGGAATCTGGGAGAAATCCTGGTTGGAAAATATTTGGAATCCGGGAAATTCCTGGTTGGAAAAGATTCAGAATCTGGAAAATTCCTGGTTGGAAAAACCCCAGAATCTGGGAAAAATCCCAGTTGGAAAACCTCAGAATCCAGAAAATTCCTGGTTGGAGAAACTCTGGAATCCAGGGAATTCCTGGCTGGAGAAGCCTCCAGAATTTGGGAAATTTCCACTAGAAAAAACCTCGGAATCTGAGAGAAATACCAGTTGGAAAAATGCCAGAATCCAGGAAATTCCTGGCTGGAAAAACCACAGAATCCAGGAGAAATCCCGATTGGAAAAACCCCGGAACAAGAAAATTCCCAGATGGAAAAAACCTCAGAATGTGGGAGAAATCCTGGTTGGAAAAGCCATGGAATCCAGGAAAATTCCTGGCTGGAAAAGCCGTGGAATCCAGGAAATTCCCGTTTGGAAAGAAACCCCCAGAATTCGGGAAACTGTCGGTTTGGAAAAGATTTGGAATCTGGAAAATTCCCAGTTGGAAAAGATTCGGAATTCGGGAGAAATCCTGGTTGGACCACCCCAAATTCGGGGTTGGAAAAACCACAGAAAGTGGGAAAAAATCCCAGCTGGAAAAATCCAGAGAATCCAGAGAATTCCCGGCTGGAAAAGCCCTGAAATCCAGGAATTGTCCCCAAAATCCCGGAATCCTGGGAATTTTCCTCCCCTCTCCTTAGAATATTTCTTATTTTCCGGCAGCGTGGATGAAATTCCAGGCGGGGTTTATCCCTTTTCCTGGAATAACCTCGTGCCCAAAACACCCGTCCCGATCCCGGTGCCAGCAATCCCATCCCGCGGGAGAATTCCCGGGAATTCCCGGGCACGCACCTGGCTCAGGGTGATGTGGCCGCTCAGGGCTCGGGCGAGCGCGCTCCGGGATCCGCCGGCGAACAGCGCGTCCCGCAGGAAATGCCTGCGGAGAGGCGGGCGGGGGAGAGATCTGATCCCACAGACCCGATCCCTGATCCCTGATCCGAAATCCTAAATCCCTGATCCCTGATCTAAAATCCCTGATCCCAGATCCCAGATCCCCGATCCTAAATCCCTGATCCCAGATCCCTGATCCCAAATCCCAGATCCTAAATCCTAAATCCCTGATCCCAAACCCCAGATCCCTGATCCCAAATCCCTGATCCCAAATCCCAAATCCTAAATCCCTGATACTTGATCCCAAATCCCTGATCCCAAATCCTAAATCCCTGATCCCACATCCCTGATCCCAAATCCCTGATCCCAAATCACTGATCCAAAATCCCTGATCTCATATCCCAAATCCCTGATACAAAATCCCAAATCCCAGATCCAAAATCCTAAATCCCAAATCCTAAATCCTAAATCCCTGATCCCAAATCCCAAATCCCTGATCCAAAATCCCAAATCCCAGATCCCTGATCTAAAATCCTAAATCCTAAATCCCTGATCCCAAATCCTTGATCCAAAATCCTAAATCCCACCTCCCAAATCCTAAATCCCAGATCCCAAATCCTAAATCCTAAATCCCAGATCCCAAATCCCTGATCCAAAAATCCCAAATCCCAGATCCCTGATCCAAAATCTCTAAATCCCAAATCCCTGATCCCATATCCCTGATCCCAAATCCTAAATCCTAAATCTCTGATCCCTGATCCCTAAATCCCTGATCCCTGATCCAAAATTCCTAAATCCTAAATCCTAAATCCCAGATCCCTGATCCCAAAATTCCTGATCCCAGATCCCAGATCCCAAATCCCTGATCCTAAATCCCAAATCCCAGATCCCAAATCCTAAATCCCAAATCCTAGATCCCAAATCCTAAATCCCAAATCCCAAATCCCAGATCCCAAATCCTAAATCCCAGATCCTAAATCTCGATCCCTGATCCCTGATCCTAAATCCTAAATCCTTGATCCTAAATCCCTGATCCCATATTCCAAATCCCTGATCCCAAATCCTAAATTCTAAATCCCTGATCCTTGATCCCAAATCTCTGATCTCCTGATCCTAAATTCCTGATCCCAAATCCCAAATCCTTGATCCAAAATCCTGATCCCATGTCCCAAATCCCTGATCCCAAATCCTAAATCCTAAATCCTTGATCCTTGATCCCAAATCCCAATCTCGATCCCATATCCCAAATCCCTGATCTCAAATCCTAAATCCCAAATCCTAAATCCTAAATCCCAAATCCCAGATCCCAAATCCCAAATCCCAGATCCTAAATCCCTGATCCCTGATCCCTGATCCTAAATCCCTGATCCCATATCCCAAATCCCTGATCCCAAATCCCAAATCCTAAATTCTACATCCCAAATCCCAAAACCTAAATCCCAAATCCCAAATCCTTGATCCAAAATCCCAGCCCCAAATCCCTTATCCAAAATCTGCAAGAAATTCCTAATGGGAAGACGGGGCGTGGGGAAATCCAAGCCCCAAATCTCAAATCCTAAATCCTAAATCCCTTATCCAAAATCCGCAGGTAATTCCTGACGGGAGAACGCAGTGTGGAGAGATCCCAAGTGCCAAATCCCAAATCCCAAATCCCAAATCCAAAATCCGCAGGTAATTCTTAATGGGAAAATGGGGGATGTGGGGAGATCCCAAATGCCAAATCCCAGATCCCAGATCCCAAATCCCAAATCCTTTATCCAAAATCCGCAGGGAATTCCTAATGGGAAAATGGGGTATGGGGAAACCCCAGTCGCAAATTTCAAATCCTAAATCTCAAATCCCAAATTGTAAATACTAAATACTAAATCCCAAATCCCAAATCCCTGATCCAAAATCTGCAGGAAATTCCTAATGGGAAAACGGGGTGTGGGGAGATCCCAAATGCCAAATCCCAAATGCCAAATCCCAAATGCCAAATCCAAAATCCCTGACCCAAATTCCGCAGGGAATTCCTAATGGGAAAATGGGGTGTGGGAAATCCCAGTCGCAAATCTCAAATCCTAAATCCCAAATCCCAGACCCCAAATCCCAAATACCTTATCCAAAATCCACAGGAAATTCCTAATGGCAAAATGGGGATGTGGGGAGATCCCGAGTGCCAGATCCCAAATCCCAAATTCTGAATCCCTGATCCCAAATCCGCAGGGAATTCCTAATGGGAAAACGGGGTGTGGGGAAATCTCAGTCCCAAATCCCAAATCCCAAATCCCTGATCCCAAAGCCGCAGGAAATTCCTAAAAGCAAAATGGGGGATGGGGAGATCCCAGTCGCAAATCTCAAATCCTAAATCTTAAACCCCAAATCCCAAAATGCCAAATTCCAGATTCCAAACCCTAAATCCCAAACCTGAAATCCCAAACCCCGATCCCAAATCTCAAATCTTAAATCCTAAATCTGATCCCAATCCCACATTTCAAACCCCAGATCCCTAAACCCTAAATCCCAAATCCCACCCCAAATCCTACATCCCAAACTCCAAATCCCAGATCCCAAATCCTAAATCCCAGATCCCAAATCCCAAATCCCAGACCCCAAATCCCAAACTCCTGATCCAAAACCGGAAATCCAAATCCCAAACCCCAAACCCCTCAACCCAATTCCCAATTTATTATCCCAAGTTTTTGGGAATTTATTTTCCCAAGTTTTGGGAATTCATTATCCCAAACCCCAAATCCCATGCCCCAAGTCCAAAATCCCAAATGAATTCCAGATCCCAAATCCTTGACCCAAAACTCTAAATCCCAGATCCGAAAACCCAAATCCCAAATCCCAAATCCCAAATCTTAAATCCTAAATCCCAATCCTCAAATCCCAATTTATTATCCCAATTTTTTGGGAATTCTTGATCCCAAACTTTTTTGATAATTCATTATCCCAGTTTCTTAGGAACTAACAATTAAAATTTTTAAATTTATTCACTATCCCAATTTTTGGGGAACGTGTTTAATAATTCATTAACCGAATTAATTTTTAATTAAGCTCCTCTGCCAACATTCCCTAGAGAATTCCAGGCTGGGAATTGTTTCCATCGCCCCATATCCAGCAGGATTTCCCCATCCCAGATCCCACTCGGGGATCCCAAATTCAGAAAACTCAAAAAAAAAAAAAAAAAATCCCAAAGTTTTTATTCCCGCCAATTCCCGACCCTAAAATCCCAAATTTCCGAAGCGCAAAATCCTGCGCGGGCAGCATACAAACACAAAGTTCGCGCGTTGTTTCTGTGGGACTCGGGCACAGCGGCCGCGGATTGCGGCGCGGGCGAGCGCGTTTCGACTGCGCCAAACCGGTAATCCCAAACCCAAACCTCGACCCCAAAATCCCAAACCACAAACCCTAAATCCCAAGTGAGCTTAGATCCCAAATCCTGATCCAAACCCCAAAGGAACCCTAGATCCCAAATCCTGATCCAAAATCCCAAACGCCAAATCCCAAACTCCAAATTCCAAACCCTAAATCCCAAATGAGCTCCAGATCCCAAATCCCTGATCCAAAATCCCAAACGCCAAATCCACATGCCACTTCCAAACCCCAAATCCAAAATCCCAAATGAATCCCAGATCCCAAATCTTTGATCCCAAATCCCAAACCCCAAATCCCAAATGAACCCCAGATCCCAAATCTTTGATCCAAAATCCCAAATCCCAAATGCCAAATCCCAAATCCCAAATCCAAAATCTCAAATTTCAAATCCCAAAACACAAATCCTAAATCCCAGACCCCAAATCCCAAACCCAAAATCCCAAATGAGCTCCAGATCCCAAATCCCTGATCCCAAATCCCAAATGAACCCCAGACCCAAATCCTGATCCAAAATCCGAAACTCCAAATCCCAAACCCGAAATCCTAAACTCCGAATCCCAAAATGAGTTCCAGATCCCAAATCCCTGATCCCAAATCCCAAATGAACCCCAGATCCTAAACCCCTGATCCAAAATCTCAAACCCCAAATCCCAAACTCCAAATCCCAAACCCCAAATCCCAAATGAGCTCCAGATCCCAAATCCGAAATCCTAAACCCCAAATCCCAAATGAGTTCCAGATCCCAAATCCCTGATCCCAAATCCCAAACGAATCTCAGATCCCAAATCCCAAACCCAAAATCCCAACTGAACCCCAGATCCCAACTCCCTGATCCAAAATCCCAAATTCCAAATCCCAAACCCCAAATCCTAAACTCCAGACCCTAAATCCCAAACTCCAAATCCAAAATCCCAAATGAATCCCAGACCCCAAATCCCTGATCCCCAATCCCAGACCCCAAATCCCAAACCCAAAATGAACCCCAGATCCCAAATCCTGATCCTAAATCCCAAATTCCAAACCCCAAATCCCAAACCCCAATTCCCAACTCACTATCTCAATTTTTGGGGGATTCATTATCCAAATTTTCTGGGAGAATTCATTGCCCCATTTTTGGGGGAGAATTCCTTACCCCAAATTTTTTGGGAGAATTCATTATCCCAATTTTCTGGGAAAATTCATTATCCAATTTTTTAGGAGAATTCATTATCCCAATTTTCTGGGAGAATTCATTATCCCTTTTTTTGGGAGAATTCCTTATCCCAAATTTTTGAGGGGAGAATCCCTTATCCCAATTCTTTGGGGAGAATTCATTATCCAATTTTTTGGGGAGAATTCTTTATGCCAATTTTTTGGGAGAATTCATTATCCAATTTTTTAGGAGAATTCTTTATCCCAATTTTCTGGGAAAATTCATTGCCCCATTTTTTGGGGAGAATCCCTTATCCCAATTTTTTTGGAGAATTCCTTATCCAAATTTTTGGGAGAATTCATTATTCCTTTTTTTTTGGAAGAATTCATTATCCTGAATTTTTTGAGGGGAGAATTCCTTATCCCAATTCTTTGGGGAGAATTCATTATCCAATTTTTTTGAGGAGAATTCATTATCCCAGTTTTCTGGGAGAATTCCTTATACAAAATTTTCTGGGAGAATTCATAGCCCCGTTTTTGGGGGAGAATTCCTTATCCCAAAATTTTCGGGAGAATTCATTATCCCAATTTTCTGGGAGAATTCATTATCCCTTTTTTGGGAGAATTCCTTATGCCAAATTTTTTGAGGAGAATCCCTTATCCCAATTCTTTGGGGAGAATTCATTATCCAATTTTTAGGAGAATTGTTTATCCCAATTTTTTTGGGGAGAATTCATTATCCCAATTTTCTGGGAGAATACCTTATCCCTATTTTTGGGGATAATTCATTATTCCTTTTTTTTTTGTTGTTGTTTTTTTGTTTTTATTGGGGATGTGCCTAGAGCAGAAACAAAACCACGGGAATTCTCCACGAGAACAATTATAAAAATCAATTTTAACAAAGTCGAATAAGACACAGAACCAGAAATTCGAGAAATTTAAGTCAGGCTTGCCCAAGAGCGACTGCGGTCAGGCTTGCCCAAGATAAACTCTTGCTCAAGAGAACTCGTGCCTAAAAAATCAGGAACTTGCGGTTTTATCGCAAAAAAAATTAAGGAAGCTGTGAAACCGCATGAAGCAAATAACTGCAGTTAGATAAATCGCTGATAACTGCGCGAGCGGAGAGAAACAGTGGTGAAAAATTAATTGGATTAAATATTAATTAAGTTTCTCTGTCAATATTCCCTAAGGAATTCCAGGCTGGGAATTGTTTTAAACCCCGCCCCTTCACCTTTACCCAGGATTTCCCCATATCCGGCAGGATTTCCCATCCCAGATCCCACTCCGGGATCGTAAATTCCAAAAAATCATTCCCAGATTTTTTTTCCCCATGAATTCCCGACCCTAAAATCCCAAATTTCCGAGGCGCAAACTCCCGCGCGGGCGGCGCCATCAAACACAAAATTTATGTTTTGTTTCTGTGGTTCTCAGGCAGAGCAGCAGCGGATTGAAGCGCGGGCGGGCGCGTTTTTGGCCGTCCCAAACCCAAAATCCCAATCCCAAAATCCCGAACCACAGACTCCAAATCCCAACCCCCAAATTCCTGATCCAAAATCCAAATGAACCCCAAATCCCAGATCCAAAATCCCAAATGAACCCCAAATCCCAGATCCAAAATCCCAAATGAACCCCAAGTCCCAGATCCAAAATCCCAAATCCCAAATCCCAACCCCCAAATCGCTATCCCAATTTTTAGGGGAATGCATTATCCCAATTTTTTGATAAATCGTTATCCCAGTGTTTTGAGAACGCACTTACTGATTATTTAATTGGATCAATTATTAATTAAACTTCTCTGCCAACATTCCCTAGAGAATTCCAGGCTGGGAATTGTTACCCAGCCCTTCCCAGCGCCCCATATCCAGCAGGATTTCCCATCCAAAAACCCACTTGAGGATCCCAAATTCTAGAAAAATTCCCAACTTTTTTCTTCCCTCGCCAATTCTCCATCCTAAAAACCCCAAATTTCCGAAGGGCAAAATCCCGCGCGGGCGGCTCCGCCAAACACAAAATTTACGCTTTGTTTCTATGGCACTCGGGCAGAACGAGCGCGGACTGAGGCGCGGGCGGGCGCGTTTCGGCCGAGCCAAAACAAACCGCGCCAAACCACAAACCGCGCCAAATCAAGCCGTGCCAAAGCGAGCCGTGCCAAACCTGGGCAAGGCCCATTCCTGCTCGCAGGAGCCCAGGAAGTGCTGCAGGCCCGGCCCGAACAAAACCCCGCCGAGATCGAAGAGCACCGCCCGCCGCGCCATGGCCGCTGCCGGAGCCGGGACTCGAACCCGCGGCCTCGCCCTTTGGCCCAGATTAGGCCACGCTCCTCCACAGGCCACGCCCCTCAGCTAAACCACGCCCCTTTATGGTTCTGGCCCCGCCCCATTCTCGGCTTGCCCAAAATCCCGGATTTTCCCGCAAATTGAAGCCGCCGGGAAGGTGGAGGAGAGGGATTTTGGGGGTCCTGAGCAGGATTTTGGGGGAGTTTAGGGGGAATTCTGAGGGTTTAACGAGATTTTGGGGAGGTCAAAGGAGAATTTTTGGGGTCAAAATGGGATTTTGGGGGTCCCAATGGGATTTTGGGGTCCCTGTGGAATTTTTGGGGTGCAAATGAGGATTTCAGGCAGGTTCAGAGAAATTTTGGGGTCCGGAAGGATTTTAGTGGGAGTTAAGGGATGATTTTGGGGTCCCAGAGGGATTTTGGGGTCCCTGTGGGATTTTGGGGGGTCCCGGAGGAATTTTGGGGATTTTCTGGAGAGTTAAAGGGGGAATTTTGGGGTTAAACGCGGATTTTTGGGGAGGTCAGAGGGGATTTTGGGGGTCAAAATGGGATTTTTGGGTCCCAGATGGGATTTTGGGGATTTGGATGGGAGTTAAAGGAGGAATTTTGGGGGTGAAAGGGGATTTTGGGGGGTTCAAAGGGGATATTTGGGGCCAAAATGGGATTTTGGGGTGATCCCAGTGGGATTTTGGGGTCCCAAGGGATTCGGGTGATTTAAGGGGAGATTTGGGGATTTTTGGGTACCAGTGGGATTTTTGGGATCCCGATGGGATTTTGGGGGTGTCACCAGTGGGATTTTGGGGGGTTTTAGGGGAGTTAAAGGTGGGAATTTTGGAGTGAAAGGATTTTGGGAAGGTCAGAGAGGAGTTTTGGGGGGTCAAATGGGATTTTGGGTCCCAGAGGGATTTTGGGGTCCCTGTGGGATTTTGGGGATTTGGGGAGTTAAAGAAGAATTTTGGGGGTGAAAGGGGATTTTGGGGGGTTCAAAGGGGATTTTGGGGCCAACACAGGATTTTGGGGTGATCCCAGTGGGATTTTGGGGTCCCAGGGGATTTCGGGTGGTTAAGGGAGATTTGGGGGTATTTTTGGGTACCAGTGGGATTTTGGGGATCACGATGGGATTTTGGGGTGTCACCAGTGAGGATTTTGGAGGTTTTAGGGGAGTTAAAGGGGAATTTTGGGGTGAAAAGGGAATTTTGGGGAGGTCAGAGGGAGTTTTGGGGGCGGTTTAGGGGCGATCCAGGAGGATTTTGGGGTGATCCAGCGGGATTTTGGGGTCTCAGGGGGATTTCGGGTGGTGTGAGGATTTTGGGGGATTTTCAGGGATCCCGATGGGATTTTGGGGTCCCCTGTGGGATTTTGGGGGTTTGGAGGATTTTTGGGAAGTGCCTGTGGGATTTTGGGGATCACCGTGGGATTTCGGGGTGTCACCAGTGGGGGATGGGAGAATCCCAGGCGTGACGTCACCACATCATAGCAGGTGGCGTCATCGTGGGCGTGGGCGCGATGTCACCACACACAACGTCGTTGTGGATGTGACGCCACTGCGCCGTGACATCATAGGCGTGTGATGTCATGTGGTGTGACGTCACGACACACGTTACATCGTTGTGAATTGCGTCATCGTATGTGTGACGCCACTGTGTCTGTGATGTCATCGATGACGTCATACGCGTCTGCACCCCATTGGTCAGGTCATAGCTTTGTGATGTCATTGCCTGCGTGATATTGTTGTAGTTGTGACGTCATACACGTTGTGACGTCACACCAATGACGATGATGTCATACACACCTATAACAGCAGCTGTGTGATGATGTCACACGCCCGATGACGCCACACACCCGATGACACCATTCCCGTTATTATGTCGTGTCCCTGATGATGTCACACAACACCCAGTGATGTCACACGCCCAATTCTCCAGGAATTCTCCCAGAATTCTCCCGGAATTCTCCAGAATTCTCCCGAATTCTCCAGGAATTCTCTTGGAATTCTCCCGAATTCTCCTGGAATTATCCTGAATTCTCCTGGAATTGTCCTGGAATTATCCCGGAATTATCCTGGAATTCTCCAGGAATTCTCCCGGAATTCTCCTGGAATTATCCTGGAATTATCCCGGAATTCTCCCGGAATTCTCCAGGATTTCTCCAGGAATTCTCCCTGAATTCTCCCTGAATTCTCCCGGAATTCTCCTGGAATTATCCTGGAATTATCCTGGAATTCTCCCAGAATTCTCCCGGAATTCTCCCGGAATTCTCCAGGAATTCTCTTGGAATTATCCCGGTATTCTCCAGGAATTCTCCCAGAATTCTCCCGGAATTCTCCTGGAATTCTCTTGGAATTCTCCCGGAATTCTCCTGGAATTCTCCTGGAATTATCCTGGAATTCTCCAGGAATTCTCTTGGAATTCTCCTGGAATTCTCCCGGAATTCTCCAGGAATTATCCCGGCATTCTCTCGGAATTCTCCTGGAATTCTCCAGGATTTCTCCCGAATTCTCCTGGAATTCTCCAGGAATTCTCCCAGAATTCTCCCGGAGTTTTCCCTTCGCATCCAAAGCTGGAAGGGACAAAATTCCCGCAGCCAGTAAAGATTCCTGGGGCTCTTCCCACCCTGCCGGGAAATCCTTCCCAAATATCCCAAATATCCCAAATATCCCAAATATCCCAAATTTCTCCAGATCCCACAGAATCCAGATGGATCCCGCAGCTTTTCCCACCATTCCTGGAAAATTCCTGTTGGATCTTCGGTTTTTCCTGGATAATTCCTCTCCCGTCTTTCCCACATCGCTTTTTTTCCCCTCCGGAATTTTCCTTTGGATGGATTTCCTGGAGCATCCAGAAATTCCCAGAATATGGGAAAACAGGGAATGCGACAGAGGATTGAAAAATCCTGGAATTCAGGAATGGTTTGGGGAGGGAATTCGGGAATCATCCAATTCCACGGATTCCTCCTGCTATCCCGACTTTTCCAGGGATGCAGGGGCAGCCCCAAATCCCAAAAAAAAAATTGGGATTTCATGGAATTGGACACCCAGAGATGTTGGGAATTCCAGGGGTCTGGATCTCTTCCTCCGTTTTCCAAGGAAAGGGAACAAATCCTTGGGAATGTTCCTCGGGGAATTGGGAATTGCATTCCCGATTTTCCTCAGTGGGAATTCAATGTTGTCCAGCGGGAAAATTCCCTCTGATTCCCAAATATCCGGTTCCCATCCCTGTCCCATCCCATTCCCAAAATATTCCTGATCCCTGAGTGTTCCAAGTGGGAAAATTCTCAAAATTCCGGTTCCCATCCGCAATGTCCTCAGTGGAAAATTCCAAAATTCCCGAATTCCCTGTCCCCATCCTGCCCATCCATTCAAATTATCCCTGATCCCTGAGTGTTCCAAGTGATAAAATTCCCAAAATTCCAAATTGGTCCCATCCCTTCAATGTCCTCCAGTGGGAAAATTCCTCGAATTCCCAAAAATTCCCTGTCCATTCATCCAAATATTTTGTCCGTCTTGGTGCCCAGTGGGAAAATTCTTCCCAGTCCAATTCTTTCTCCTCTAATCAAGTGGAAAATTCTTCACCCCAAAAATCCCAGTTCCATCCCGTCCTCATCATTTGTTCTCCCCACTGGGAAAAATCTTTTCCCATTCCAAAATATCCCCTGATCCCTGAGTGTTCCAAGTGGGAAAATTCTCAAAATTCCCAAAATTCCCAAAATTCCCAAAATTCCCAAAATTCCCAAAAATTTCCAAAATTCCCAAAATTTCCAAAAAATTCCCAAAAATTCCTGGTTCCCATCCTTTCAATGTCCTCCAGTGGGAAAATCCTCGAGTTCCCAAATTATTCCTGTCCCCAAAATTCCTTCCATTCCCAAAAACCCCAATCCTGGTTCCCATCCCTGTCCCCATTCCTCGGTTTCTCCCAGCGGGAAAATCCTTTCCCAATCCCAAAAATATTCCAGTCCCCCTTCCCCAAAGTCCTCCAACATCCCCGGTTTTCCTGAGTTTTTGGGACAAGCATGGAGGGCACGATTCCATCCCTCTCATCCTGATTTTTCCAGGAGAAAATTCCCAATCCCCTGGGGCGTGGCTGGAATTCCTGGGGCAAGCACTCCTGAAATTCCAAGGCTTTGGAGCTTTGGGATGTTCCTTGGATCCAAACCTCGCATTCCCTGCTCCAGGTCCTTCCTAATTCCATCCTCATCCAGAATTCCCAACACCTCTTCCCTCTGCCATCCCATTCCCAAAAATTCCCGGCAATTCCATCCTTTCCCAGGAATTCCTGATCCTTCCCTCCCTCATTCCATAATTCCCTCCTCATCCTCATCCTTAGAAATCCCAAATTCTCCTTTCCCTCTCCCATCCTAATCCAGGTCTCTTCCCAAAAATCTCAGTAATTCCTGATATTTTCCATCCCTCATTCCATACTCTCTCCTCATCCTCATCCAGAATTCCCAAAAATTCCCCGACAATTCCATCCTTCCAGCTCTTCCCAATCCTTCCCATCCCTCATTCCCTAATTCCCTCCTCTTCCTCATCCAGAATTCCAATCCCTCTTCCCAAAAATCCTCGGCAATTCCATCCTTTCCCAGCTCTTCCCGATCCTTCCTCCCTCCTTCCCCCGTCCTTCCCAGATTTTCCAGGATTTTCCTCCTCCCCGCTCCTGTCGTCACCGCCCGCCTGGAGCCGATCCCTCCCTTTTCCCCATCCCAGATTTTTTTTTTTTTACCGGGAGCCGCATCCTGATCCCGCTTTTCCAGCGGGAATGTTCGGCTCAGGGATCCTCTCCCGGCAGCAGGTAAGGAGATTCCTTGGATTCCAGCGGGATGGGAAAGGAAAAAACCTGGGATTTTCCCGGAATTCCTGCCGTTTGGGAATGCTCGGGAAGAGCGGAAACTTTCTAGCTCCGCTGGAAGTTGCCAGGTTAAAAATTCCCGAAAATCCCTCGTGCCAGAAATTCCTGATTTTTAAAAAATCCATCTCTGTTTCCCTGATTGATGCCGGGAGCTTTTCCAGGATCCGGCGCCCGGGAAAAGTGCTCGGGAAAAGCGGGAACGGAGTTTTCAGGATTTAAATCCAGCTCGGAGGGGTTGGAAAAATCCAGCCGGGAATTCCTTGGGATGCGGGAATGGTCAGGAAGGAGGGCTGGGATCTGGCAGCGCTGCTGATCCGCTGGAAAAACCTTGGAAAAGCCCTGGCAAAGCTCCGGGAGGGAGGAATTTTTCAGGGAATTGAGAGGGATGCAGAGGGCACTCACGAAAAACCAAGGAAAAACCAAGGAAAAACCTTGGGAAAACCTTGGAAAACCCTGGGAAAACCTCGGAAAAACTCTGAGAGGGAGGAGTATTTTCATGGCAATGGAAAGGAATGCAGGATCAAGGAAAAATCCCTGGAAAAAACACTGGAGAAAAACTCAGAGGGGCAGAATTTTTTCAGGGAATGGAGACAGATGCAGAGGGCAGGAAAAACCTCGGGAAAACCTTGGAAAAGATCTGAGGGAGAGAATTTTTATTTTTTCCCAGGGATGGAGAGATGCAGGATCAAGGAAAAACCTTGGGAAAATCATGGATAGGCCCCGAGGAGAATTTTTAGGGAATGGGGAAGGATGTGGGATCAAGGAAAAAGCTTGGAAAAGCTCAGGTGAGGGAGGAATTATTTCAAGGAATGGAGAGGATTTGGGAGCCAGGAAAACCTGGGAAAATCTTGGAAAAATCTTGGAAAACTCTGGACAACCTTGGAATCTAAAGCCTGTCAAAACCTTGGAAAAACACTGGAAAAAACTCAGAGGGCAGGAATTTTGCAGGGAATGGAGAGGGTGTAAGTCAGGAAAATCCTGGAAAAATCACGGAAAAAATCTGGAAACACCTTGGGAAAACCTTGGAGAAGCTCTGGGAGGGAGGAATTTTTTTCAGGGAATGGAGAGAGATGCAGAGGGCAGGAAAAACCTCGGGAAAAACCTTGGAAAAGATCTGAAGGAGAGAATTTTTATTTTTTTCCCAGGGGATGGAGAGATGCAGGATCAAGGGAAAACCTTGGGAAAATCATGGATAGGCCCCGAGAGGGAGGAATTTTTTAGGGAATGGGGAAGGATTTGGGATCAAGGAAAAAGCTTGGAAAAGCTCGGGGAGGGAGGAATTATTTCAAGGAATGGAGAGGGATTTGGGAGCCGGGAAAAACCTGGGAAAACCTTGGGAAAACCTTGGAAAAACCTTGGAAAAACCTGGAAAAAACATTTAAAAAACCCTGTCAAAACCTTGGAAAAAACACTGGAAAAACTCAGAGGGGCAGGAATTTTTTTCAGGGGATGGAGAAGGATGCAGAGAGCAGGAAAAGCCAAGGAAAAACCCTGGAAAAACCTTGGGAAAAACACTGGAAAAGCTCCGAGAGGGTGGAATTTTTTCAGGGGATGGAGAAGGATGCAGGATCAAGGAAAAACCTTGGGAAAATCTTGGAAAAAAACCTGGAAAGGGTCCGAGGGAGAGGAATTTTTGCAGGGAATTGGGAGGGATGAGGGATCGAGGAAAAACATGGAAAAACTCAGAGGGGCAGGAATTTTGCAGGGAATGGAGAGGGGTGTGGAAATCAGGGAAAACCCTGGAAAAATCACGGAAAAAATCTGGAAACACCTTGGGAAAACCTTGGAGAAGCTCTGGGAGGGAGGAATTTTTTTCAGGGAATTGAGAGAGATTTGGGAGCCGGGAAAAATCTGGGAAAACCTTGGAAAAACCTTGGAAAAACCTTGAAAAAAGCATTTAAAAAACCCTGTCAAAACCTTGGAAAAAACACTGGAAAAATTCAGAGGGGCAGGAATTTTTTTCAGGGAATGGAGAGGGATGCAGTGGGCAGGAAAAGCCAAGGAAAAACCTTGGAAAATTTTGGAAAAACACTGGAAAATCTCCGAGGGAGAGGAATTTTTTCAGAGAATGGAGAGAGATGTGGGATCAAGGAAAATCTTGAGGAAAAAACCCTGGAAAAGCTCTGAGGGAATTTTCCAGGGAAAGGAGAAGGATTTGGGATCGATTCCATCTTCCCCTCCCCCACACCGAAATCCATCCAAATTCCCACATTTTATAATTTGGGATCCAAAAATCTTTGGGGTGACCTCTGGGATATTCCAGGGGCGTTCTCTGCTCTTTCCCAGGAATGAAATCCGGGATTGGTGACGGATCCAGAAAGATTCCGTGGTTTTTTTTTAACCCCTAAAAATTCCAGGTAGGAGATAAAATGTGGGAAAGGGAAATGGGAAAATGGAAATTTGGGGATCTTGGAGTTCTCTTCCCATCCAAACCATTCCAGGATTTTCGGGAATATTCGGGAGGACGTGGCGTGTGGAGAAATCACCTTGGGAAGGGATTTTGGGAAGAGATTGCTCCTTTTCCAGGGGAGGGAATCCATGGAAATTTGGATTTTGGGAAGAGATTCCTCCTTTTCCAGGGGAGGGAATCTATGGAAATTTTGGATTTTGGGAAGAGATTGCTCCTTTTCCAGGGGAGGGAATCCATGGAAATTTTGGATTTTGGGAAGAGATCCTCCTTTTCCAGGGAGGGAATCTATGGAAAATTTGGATTTTGGGAAGAGATCCCTCCTTTTCCAGGGGAGGGAATCTATGGAAAATTTGGATTTTGGGAAGAGATTCCTCCTTTTCCAGAGGGGGGAATCCATGGAAAATTTGGATTTTGGGAAGAGGTTCCTCCCTTTCCAGAGGATGGAATCCGTGGAAATGTTGGATTTTGGGAAGAGATTCTCTTTTCCAAGAAGGGAATCCATGGAAATTTTGGATTTTGGGACGAGATTCCTCCTTTTTCCAGGGAGGGAATCCATGGATGGATGGACAGAAAATCCCTGAAAAAACAACAAATCCCTGGATCCCCTTTTTTTCCCAGAGATTTTTGGGAATTGGTGGGATCTGGAGAATCTTTGGGGTGACCTCTGGGATATTCCAGGGACGTTTTCTGCTCTTTCCCAGGAATGAAATCCGGGATTGGTGACTCGGCTCCATCCCACCCCAAATCCACGGGGACGCCGCCGGAATTCCCCAATTCCTGCTGATCCTCCCTCCCTCCGTTTCCATTTCCAGGGGGATTTTCCCAGGGCAGGATCCATGGGGAGCAGCGGCTCGGGGAGCGTGGGATGCTTTTCCCACCGGATTTTCCCCTCCCTCCTCCTCCTCCTCTGCTGCCTCCAGCCGGGTAAGGACGGCTCCGATTTTCCCGGGAGTTCCTCAAATTCCACCCCCTGAATTCCCACTGGAATCCTGCAGGGAGAAAAAAATCGGGAAGAGGGAGGGCAGCTGTGAATTCCCAGTTTCCCACCAGCCAGGCTTTGTTTCCTTGCGGATCCCTGCCCCAGAAATTCGGGAATTTGGGGATTTCTTCGGGGTTGTTCCTTAGGGAATTTCAGCAAAATGTGGGAATATTTCCCCATTTCCCTAAATTGTAGGAATGCTGGGGGAGAAAAAACGGGATTTGGGGTTCCTTCCTTCCTTCCTTCCTTCCTTCCTTCCTTCCTTCCTTCCTTCCTTCCTTCCTTCCTTCCTTCCTTCCTTCCTTCCTTCCTTTCCTTCCTTCCTTCCTTCCTTCCTTCCTTCTTCCTTCCTTCCTTCCTTCCTTCCTTCCTTTCCTTCCTTCCTTCCTTCCTTCCTTCCTTCCTTCCTTCCTTCCTTCCTTCCTTCCTTCCTTCCTTCCTTCCTTCCTTCCTTCCTTCCTTCCTTCCTTCCTTCCTTCCTTCCTTCCTTCCTTCCTTCCTTCCTTCCTTCCTTCCTTCCTTCCTTCCTTCCTTCCCTTCCTTCCTTCCTTCCTTCCTTCCTTCCTTCCTTCCTTCCTTCCTTCCTTCCTCCCTCCCTTCCCTCCTCTCCCTCCCTCCCTCCCTCCCTTCCTTTATTCCTTCCTTTTTCCACCTTTTCCTCGTCCCTTTTCCCTCCTTCCACCCCTTTTCCACCCCTATATCCTTCCCTCCATCCCTTTCCCTCTCTTTTCCCATCTCTTCCATCCCTCCTTCCCTCATTTCCTTTCCCATCCCTTTTAAATCTCTCCCTGTATCCTTTTCCATCCCTTTTCCATCCCCTTTCCATTTCATTCCCTCCCTTTTCCATTCCTCTATCCCATTTCCACCCCTGTATCCTTCCCTCCGTTTTCCACTCTTTTTCCATCCCTTTATCCCTCCCTCCATCCCTTTTCCATCCCTCCTTTTCCAATCCCATTTCCATCCCTTTGTCCATCCTGTATCCTTCCCTCATTTCCTTTTCCAGCCCTTTTCCAGCTCTTTTCCAAACCTTTTCATCTCTCCCCGTATCCCTTTTCCAGCCCCTTATCCCTCCTTTTCATCCCTTTTCCATCTCTTTATCCGTTTTTCCATCCCCTATCCTTCCCTCCATCCCTTTTCATCCCTTTCCTATCCTTTTTCTCTCCTTTTCCCAGCCCTTTATCCCTCCCTCCATCCCTTTTCCAGCCCTACCCATATCCCTTTTCCCTCCCTTTCCACCCCTTTTCCATCCCTTTTCCATCCCTTTTCTGCCACTATATCCCTTTCCAATCCATTTTCCATCCCTCCTTCCATCATTCTTTTTCCAACACTTTTCCACCCATTTTCCATCATATTCCATCCCTTTATCCCTCCCTCCATCCCTTTATCCCTTTCCCATCCCATTTCCATCCCTCCATATCTTTTCCATCCCTTTTCTGCCCCTGTATCCCTTTTTCATCCATTTTCCATCCCTCATTCCCTCATTTTTTTCCCCAACACTTTTCCGTCCATTTTCCATCCCATTCCATCCCTTTTCCATCCCTCCATCCCTTTTCCACCCATTTCCCATCATATTCTATCCCTTTTCCATCCCTTTATCCATTTCCCTCCCCTTATCCCTTTTCCATCCCTTTAGCTCTCCCTCCATCCCTTTTCCATCCATTTTTCCATCCATTTTCCATCATATTCCATCCCTGAATCCCTTTTAAATCCCTTTTCCATCCCTTTATCCCTTCCTCATTCCTTTCAATCCCTTTATCCATTTTCCATCCCCTTATCCCTTTTCCACACCTTTAGCTCTCCCTCCATCCCTTTTCCATCCCTTTTCCATCCATTTTCCATCATATTCCATCCCTAGATCCCTTTTAAATCCCTTTTCCATCCCTTTATCCCTTTTCCATCCCCTTATCCCTTTTCCATCCTTTTAGCTCTCCCTCCATCCCTTTTCCATCCCTCCATCCATTTTCCATCCCTTTTCCATCAATTTTCCATCCCTTTATCCCTTTTCCATTCCAGTATCTCTCCCTCCATCCCTTCTCCATCCCTTTTCCATCCCTTTTCCATCCCTTTATCCCTCCCTCCATCCAAATAAGGCCAACCGAAGATTTTAAGGAAAAAACCTCATTCCCAATCCCAAAAATTCGGGAATACCCTCTGGAAAAAGATCCTCACCCATCCCTCTCCGAGCCAAACCAGTGGCACCAGCAAGGGCAGCTGGAGAGGGAGACTGGGAGATGGATCCTGGACGGGCGAATTCCCAAATTTCCGAATTTCTGAATTCCCGATTTTCCGGTTTTTAAATTTCTGAATTCCTGAATTCTGATTTTCTGAATTCCTGAATTTCTGAATTCCCGATTTTCCAAATTTCCAAAATCCCGAATTCCCGAACTCCCGATTATCCGAATTTGGAATTTCTGATTTTCTGAATTCTTGATTTTCCGAATTTCTGAGTTTCCAAATTCCTGAATTCCTGATTTTCTGAATTTCCAAATTCTAGAACTCCCGATTTCCCGAATTTTGAATTTTCAAACTCCTGAATTCCTGAATTTCTGAATTCCTGATTTTCTGAATTTCTGAATTTCCGAATTCCTGAATTCCCAAATTTCTGAATTCCTGAATATCTGCATTCCCAATTTCCTGAATTTCTGGATTTCTGAACTGCTGAATTCCTGAATTTCTGAATTCCTGAATTTCTGAATTCCTGATTTTCCGAATTTCTGAATTCCTGAATTCCTGAATTTCTGAATTTCTGAATTTTTGAATTTTTGAATTTCTGAATTTCTGAATTTCTGAATTTTTGAATTTTTGAATTTCTGAATTTCTGAATTTCCAAATTTCCAAATTTCTGAATTCCTGTATTTCCAAATTCCTGAATTCCCAAATTTCAGAATTCCCGAATTACTGAATTTCCAAATTCCTGATTTTCCGAATTTCTGAATTACTGAATTTCCGAATTTCTGAATTTCTGAATTTCTGAATTTCTGAATTTCTGAATTTCTGAATTTCGAATTCTGAATTTCTGAATTTCTGAATTCCCGAATTTCTGAATTTCTGAATTTCTGATTTTCCAAATTCCCGAATTTCTGAATTCCTGATTTTCTGAATTCCTGAATTCCCGAATTCCCGGCACAGCCGCCGGCCAGAGCCGGAGCCACGCGGAGGATCGGCTCTTCAAGCGCCTTTTCTCGGGATACAACCGCTGGTCCCGGCCCGTCCCCAACACTTCCGACGTGGTGATCGTGCGCTTCGGGCTCTCCATCGCCCAGCTCATCGACGTGGTGCGTGATTCCCGGAATTCCTTTCCTTTCCTTTCCTTTCCTTTCCTTTCCTTTCCTTTCCTTTCCTTTCCTTTCCTTTCCTTTCCTTTCCTTTCCTTTCCTTTCCTTTCCTTTCCTTTCCTTTCCTTTCCTTTCCTTTCCTTTCCTTTCCTTTCCTTTCCTTTCCTTTTCCTTTCCTTTCCTTTCCTTTCCTTTCCCTTTCCTTTCCTTTCCTTTCCTTTCCTTTCCTTTCCTTTCCTTTCCTTTTCCTTTTCCTTTCCTTTCCTTTCCTTTCCTTTCCTTTCCCCCATCCATCTATCCCCATATCCCTTATCCATTTATCCCTATATCTCACATCCCATATCCCTCTATCCCTTTATTCTAGTCCCTATCCCTCTATCCCATATTCCTTATCCATTTATCCTTATATCACCTTATCCTCCATCCCTATATTCCGAATCCTTTATCCCTTTATCTCCCGATTCCTCTATCCATTTATCCCCATCCCTGTATCCCTCAATCCCATATCCCATATCCCTTTATCCCCCAATCCCCATTCCTCTATCCCCCATCCCTGTATCCCTCAATCCCATATCTCTTTATCCCTTTATTCCACTATCCCTCTATCCCTGTATCCCCCATCTCCTATCCCCCATCCATCTGTCCCCATATCCCTTATCCATTTATTTCTATATCCTCCTGTCCCCCGTCCATATATCCCCCATCCCATATCCCTCTATCCCATATTCTTTTATCCCTATATCCCCCTATCCCACATCTCCATATCCCCATCCCATACCCCCTTATCCCTCTATCCTCTATCCCTCTATCCCACATCCTCATATCACAATATCCCTCTATTCCATATCCTTCTACCCCTTTATCCCACTATTCCCCATCCCGGTATCCCTAAATCCCATATTCCTTTATCCTCCTATCCTATATCCCTATATCCCTTTATCCCCATCCCATATCCCATATCCCATATTCCCCATCCCACATCCCATATCCCCCATCCCATATCCCATATCCCATATCCCATATTCCCCATCCCACATCCCATATCCCCATCCCATATCCCATATCCCTCTATCCCATATCCCCAACCCATATCCCTTATCCCTCTATCCCTCTATCCCATATCCCCATCCCACATCCCATATCCCCATCCCATATCCCATATCCGTCTATCCCACATCCCATATCCCCCATCCCATATCCCTTATCCCTATATCCCATATCCCCATCCCATATCCCTTATCCCTATATCCCATATCCCATATCCCCATCCCATATCCCTTATCCCTATATCCCATATCCCATATCCCTTATCCCTCTATCCCTCTATCCCTCTATCCCCCTATCCCCCATCCTTCTCTCCTCCTTTCCGGCTCCCTGACCAGCCCTCCCTCTGCCCGATCCCTTCCTGCCAAAAGCAATTCCCTGCTGCCCTCTGCTGACCAGAAATCCCAGGAAAGCTCAGATCCCGCTGCGAGCTGGAATTTTGGGATGATCCCTCGGGATCTCCCGGCTCATCCCTCTTTTCCCACCATCCCAGGATGAGAAGAACCAGATGATGACCACCAACGTCTGGCTGAAGCAGGTAGGAGCTCTTCCCGACCCGGGGATGGGATTTGGGAATGGGATTCGGGAATGTCCCTGCCCGGGGTGATTCGGGGACGTCTCCATGGATCCGCTCTGGTGTCCCGGCAGGAATGGAGCGACTACAAACTGCGCTGGGATCCGGCCGAGTACGACAACGTCACCTCCATCCGCGTGCCCTCCGAGATGATCTGGATCCCGGATATCGTCCTCTACAACAAGTGAGTGAGGGAGAATTCCTGGGATAGCTGGGAATTCTCTAAATCCCCTTCCCTTCCCTTCCCTTCCCTTCCCTTCCCTTCCCTTCCCTTCCCTTCCCTTCCCTTCCCTTCCTTCCCTTACCTTCCCTTCCCTTCCCTTCCCTTCCCTTCCTTCCCTTCCTTCCTTCCCTTCCTTCCTTCCCTTCCCTTCCTTCCCTTCCCTTCCCTTCCTTCCCTTCCCTTCCCTTCCCTTCCTTCCCTTCCCTTCCCTTCCCTTCCCTTCCCTTCCTTCCCTTCCCTTCCCTTCCCTTCCTTCCCTTCCCTTCCCTTCCCTTCCCTTCCCTTCCCTTCCCTTCCCTTCCCTTCCCTTCCCTTCCCTTCCCTTCCCTTCCCTTCCCTTCCCTTCCCTTCCTTCCCTTCCCTTCCCTTCCCTTCCCATTATCCCTTCCCAAAATCCCATTCAATTATCCCATCCCAAAATCTCATCCCATTATCCCATCTCACCCTCATTCCCAAGGAAACCCATCCCCTGATCATTCCCAGTTTTCACTATTCCCTGTTTTTTTCCCAGCACTGATGGCGAGTTCATGGTGACCCACATGACCAAGACCCACCTGTGCTCCCATCCCATCCCATTATCCTATCCCATCCTATCCCATCCCATCCCATCCCATCCCATCCCATCCCATCCCATCCCATCCCATCCCATCCCATCTCAGTTTCACCATTCTGTTTCCCCAGTGCCGACGGCGAGTTCGCGGTGGCAGCACATGACCAAAGGCGCACCTGTTCTGGGACGGCATCTCCATCCCATTTTCCCATTATCCCATTATCCCATCCCACTATCCCATCCCATCCCATCCCATCCCATCCCATCCCATCCCATCCCATCCCATCCCATTCCCGGTTTTCACCATTCCCTGTTTTTTTCCCCAGTGCCGACGGCGAGTTCGCTGATGGCAGCACATGACCAAGGCGCACCTGTTCTGGGATGGCACGGTCAAGTGGGTGCCGCCCGACCATCTACAAGAGCTCCTGCAGCATCGACGTCACCTTCTTCCCCTTCGACCAGCAGAACTGCAAGATGAAGTTCGGCTCCTGGACCTACGACAAGGCCAAGATCGACCTGGAGAACATGGACCACCACGTGGACCTGAAGGACTACTGGGAGAGCGGCGAGTGGGCCATCATCAACGCCATCAGCACCTACACCTCCAAGAAGTACGACTGCTGCACCGAGATCTACCCCGACATCACCTTCTACTTCGTCATCCGGCGCCTGCCGCTCTTCTACACCATCAACCTCATCATCCCGTGCCTGCTCATCTCCTGCCTCACCGTCCTGGTGTTCTACCTGCCCTCGGACTGCGGCGAGAAGATCACGCTCTGCATCTCCGTGCTGCTGTCGCTCACCGTCTTCCTGCTGCTCATCACCGAGATCATCCCGTCCACCTCGCTGGTCATCCCGCTGATCGGCGAGTACCTGCTCTTCACCATGATCTTCGTCACGCTCTCCATCATCATCACCGTCTTCGTGCTCAACGTGCACCACCGCTCGCCCAGCACGCACACCATGCCGCGCTGGGTGCGCGGCTTCTTCCTGGAGCTGGTGCCGCGCTGGCTGTCCATGAGGAGGCCGCCGGCGCTGCCGATGCCGCCCGAGGGGACGGGGGGACAGTACGACCACCCCGGGGCGCGGCTCAGCACGTCCCGCTGCTGGCTGGAGACCGACGTGGATGACAAGTGGGAGGAGGAGGAGGAGGAGGAAGAAGAGGGGAAGACTTATCCCGGCAATCCTGTGGAATCCCAGGAAAGCCAGTTCCACTACGGGAAGGCATCCAGGGGCTCGGCGCCGCGTGGATCGTCCAAGGGGAAGGAGGAGGAGGAAGAGGAGGAGGAGAAGGAGAAGGAGGATGAGGAGGAGGAAGGCTCGGAGCAGGGCTTGGCGCTGTCCCCCAGGATTCTGAAGGCCCTGGAGGGGGTGCAGTACATCGCCGATCACCTGCGGGCCGAGGACGCCGACTTCTCCGTGAGTTCTGGGATCCACCGATGGGGCTGGAGATCCCAAAATTGGGAAGAGAATTCTGGAATCCATGGATGGGGCTGGAGATCCCAAAAT